>LYNE01000481.1:78272-108379 GCA_001662545.1 Rosa x damascena | reverse complement strand
AGGGGGAGTGTTGAAGGAATATTGATTTAGTGTGCCTTATCAAACTAGGAGTAGCAATAGGAGAGAAGGTTCTAGATTTCCCAATCCTACACGGATTGGTATTCCTTTTAACATTAGAACTAGCACTTTGTAATCCCTATAAATAGGGCTCCTATTCTCAATAATAAAATACATCTCTCACATCAATCTCTCTCAAATACATTATACTTAAACAACCCCAACATTTTCTGGCAGAGGATGGCCCTGAGCCAAAATGAATTGATCCACTCCAAACACCTCTAGCAGTTGCACATTTCTAGTCGTTATGATGATTTTACTTCCTGAACCAAAGCACTTGCGATCTCCAACCAGTGCATATATTTGACTCAAATCAGTTACATTGTCCAGAACAACTAAAACCCTTTTGGAGCAGAAATTATGTGCAATCAGATCTATTCCCGTTCTAGTATCTGAGAACTTTAGATTCCTCTCTGAGAGAAATTCAGAAAGAAGTTTTTCTTGTAGACGAACCAGATAGTTGGGTTGATGTGATCTTTGGCCAACATCTGCGAGGAAGCAGCCACCATCAAAGTTGTGTAGAATTTGGTCATATATAACTCTAGCCATAGCTGTCTTTCCCATTTGGCCTGGTCCGCAGATCCCTACTATAACAACTTCTTTTGATCCTACTTGCAAAAAGGCTGAGAGATATTCATCACACATATCATATCTGAGGGGATAGATGGAAATGTTCAGCCTTGTCGGAAGTCCTTTACTTTGGATAGACTTTACAATGTCAAGAATCAACTCTCCTTCGTACCTGGAAGTGTTATCAAGGAAAATTATAATCAAACAAAAAAGGCAATCGATATATATTTGGAGGAATAAGGGATTTTATTTAGTTTATGGGATGCTTTGTGAGACTCACTTTTCGGTCACATATCGACATCTCGACTGTTCAGTTCTTAGGAATCCATAACTAGATCACTTATGCAAATTTTCAACCAAATTGATACATTACAATTTTCAGCCATATTGATGACCGTTTTGGCTGAAAATTTGTAGAATATATATATTTTTTTTTTGGATAACGCAAAAGTAAGCTACTCAAATAAACTTAAAAACTGAACAGTCGAGATGTCGATATGTCAGTGAAAAGTGGGTCCTACAAGAGATCTCTTAAAATGGCTAAAAAAAATTGAGTATTTTTAGATACACACCTCTACTTTAATTTATAAATTAATACACAACCCCTAATTTTTAAATACACATCCAAGAAAATGGGATGTGTGATAAATTTCTCAAAAAATACAGTGTATGTGTGTACAGTTCCTATCCAGAGTGATGCCTCGCTTTGAAATTTCAGAGCGAGGTTATGGTTTAGGGTCACTTTTCGGTCTCATATCTACATCTCGACTGTTCAGTTTTTAGGTACTAATGTATAGATCATCTCTGCAAAATTTCAGCTAAATTGATAATATTTAAGGTATCTAACTCGCTTAAACCAATGGACAAACCGAATCTATCCAACCTGAAGAGTAGTGAAGAATAGTAAAATCCTCAAATTTAAAAAGTAAGCAGATCTTCTAGAATGGGCCTATATATATAGCCGGAATCAAAAGCGGACGTCCGAACCTTATGCAAAACTGCTGATGCAACTTAGGCATCTCAAGGCGGTGCATATGGCGTCACTGGTTCTATCCTCAGAAGCCATGAACATCCCGGACAGTGTCACTATCAAGATGAAGGCCAAGGTGATCGAATTCGAAGATCTGCACGAGAAGTTTAATAGAAAATTCAAGCACCTCAATCTCGACTTCGAACTCATCACTGACGAGTCCATCGGTAAGAAGACGTTCAAGATGGAGGCCTGGTTCGACACCCATAAGACCAGCTCTGCCATCTGCACCACCCTAAGCCGTTATAAGACACGTCTGCACTTTTACATATTTGCGGACGTCACACACACACACACTATAATAAATAGAATTGAGCTTGCTCTCCATAACATAAAAATTAGACGAATATAAACTTCAACTATTCAAAAACTTTAGAAACTGAAATAAACAACAGGGACAAAAATAATGTCAATTTAAAAAATAAACTAAAATAAAATAAATGATAGTTATTGTTGTAGGAAACTGCTTTCATTAAAAACCACTCACTTTCCATTCCAAAAAAAAAAAATCCCACTTTCTTACCCAAAAAAAGAGCCCCCACACACATGGATTGTGGACACATGCTAGTTTTACATTATTGAAAATGGTTCGCTGTGATTGATTGATATGCACTATTTTTACTATCTTAACAGTTAGATCTCGAAAATTGTCAAAATTACATGCCGAATTATTTGGAATAACTCAACAAATGACTTTTCAAATTTGTCGGCATGTTCCGCTTTTACTTTAATTGTATCAATGATTACAACCTTTGAGTGGAGTCAATTGTCTGAAATCTCAATAGAGATGGGGAATTGATATGCTATCTAAGGTTCCCATTTTTTTGTCATTTTAAAGATCCCTTATGAGACCCAATTTTTGATCGTATTTCGACATCTTGACCGTTTAGTTTTTTTGTCCTAATATATAAATTATTTCTGCAAATTTTCAACCAAATTGATGATCGTTAAAGTATCGAACTAGATTAAATCAATGGATGAACCGAATCTGCCAACCTGAACAGTTCGTATTCATAATTGTAAATCGCAGTTATAAATGCCTTAATGATTTTCAATTTGGCTGAAAATTTGCAGAGATGATCTACTCATATAGACCTAAAAGCTGAATTGTTGAGATGTGGATATATGATTGAAAAATAGATCTAATAAGCGATCCCTTAAAATGGCAAAAAAAAAGGATCCCTCAATAGAAGGGTCCTCTGTGTGTGTGTGTGTGTGTGTGTTCAGTTCGTAGGGCTACATAAATAGATCACTTATGCAGATTTTCAACCAAATTGATAACTGTTAAGGTATCGAACTAGATTAAATTAATGGATGAACCAAATCTGTCCCAACCCAACTAAACCATTCATGTTTATAAATCGCAATTACGAATGTCGTAAACTTATAAATTTGACTAAAAATTTTCAGAAGTGATATACTCATATAAATCTAAAAACTAAACGATCAAGATGTCGATATGTAATCGAAAAAGTTTGTCTAATAAGTGAACCCTTTACATGGCAGAAACAATTGGATTCCTCACTAGAAAGGCCTTACGTATGTGCGTGTGGTGCAAATTTTAAATCAAATTGTGATTATTAAGGTATTCATAATCGTGATTTAGGATTCTAAACATGAACGATTCAGGTTGGACAAATTCGATTCATCCATTTATTAATTTGATCTAGTTCGATACCTAAATGGTCATCAATTTTTGAGAATTTGCAGAAATGATCTAGACACTAAGTCGTAAAAACTGAATGATTAAGATAATGAAATGTAATCGAAAAATGAGTCTCACAAAGAATCCCTTAAAATGACCCAAAAAAGAGTGTGTGTAAAAGAAACTAAGCACAATCACCTTATAAAGAGATTTACCTCTCATTTTTAGTATCCCAGCCGCATATATTGGCAACTTGAGTGAGAGCCTCCCTCCACTTGAGTATAGTTGTTTGCTCCATCGTCTCCGAACGATGAAACTGTTCTAGTGCTTGACCAAAACCACCCTTCTGTTTCCTGACGTCGGATGGATCAACATGATAAAATATTGGCAAAACCAATATATCTTCCCTTCTCCATAATTCCATGATGCAAACCAGTTCATCAAGACACCATCTCGAAGATGCATGACTCCCTGAGATAACGACGACAGAAATCCTAGACCTTTGGATTGCTTTAAGCTTTATGGGGTTAATGAGTATTCCAGCTTCACTATCATCATCATCCATAAACGCCCTTAAACTAGCACGCATCAAAGCATCATATAGGTGGCGGGTGAAGCCTTTGAGAGTGTCTAGGTCCCTGAAGCTCAAATACACGTCATACATTGAGGATGAAGCCATAGTCTCAACAGTCCGGTTGAAATTCAGAATCAGGAGGTGACAATCTGCGAACCAATTTTAACCAGCATCAACACCAATTTATTCTATTGATCAATCGTAACTGTTGGGATTCTAACCCCACGAACGAATCAAGATTCAAGAATAGACACCCCACAATTGTAAAAAAATAAAAAAAACACACCTCACAACAACGCCACAGTAAAGTAGAATAAACAAACAAGAATGAAAAACAATTGACACGAGATTTAACAAGATATTTACCTACGTCCACCCAAGATATATATTTGCTCTTTTACTATAAGAATAAACTAACACAAGTTATATGAGTCAAATCTCATAATCCAAATCTCAAAACCCTTTTACATCCTCACTTATACAATGCACAAGAACACAATATCTCAGCAAAGCGAATTTCACTCTTAACGCTCACTCTCATGCACAACCCACATTCCACAAGCTCTTTCTATGCTTGTCAGATGTTTGCTTGTACGCTTCAAATGATTTGCCATGCTGCCAATTATAGGCAGCTATCATATACGTGAAGACCACGTTGTTACCTTTAATTTCCACAAACATCATTTACATTTAATGTATTATAGCTATGTAGTCAAACTTGCTGCATCATATTATTACATGGGTCCTAGTTGCATGAGAATGAGCACCAATCTCAACATGCAGTAACTCCACTCTTTTCTATGTTATTTCCCGAAAATGTAGACAAATTGGTCTTCCTTTTCAATTGGAAATCAAAAGAACATCTTGGACAAAACCGCGGATGGTAGGCACCAAACTAGTCCCTAAACTCTACGCAACGCATGTTGACCGAACTAGATAGGAAGCTACTCATTATTATCCGTGAGAATGTGAAGTTAGGACCATATTAGACCGTATATTAGAAGTCATAAAGATTTGAGCCATTCCACCTACCGCTCAGTATTAGAGTTATGGATCAGTTTATATGAACTCACAATGTAGTTGAAAGAAACTTGTATTATAAGAACTCAAAATTACGCTCTAGCAAAAGATCTCTCTGATATGATCTACATAGTAGCTTTACCCTTCGATTAATTAGAGCACAATGGTTTCTTACTTAAGCTTCACTAAGACTCTCTCAGAGTGATATCTCATGTTAATTACAACAGACTAAGGTAGCAGCATTTATACTAATTTCAGTAGCAAACTGGCATAAAGTTGTCATAAAAAAATTAAAAAAAAATTTGTATAAAGTCACCAGTTAATTGTTGCCACCTGTAGTCATCTCTCTTCTGGCTTAATCAACACGTTGTCCACTCAACGCTTGACAGGTGTCAGCTTAATGCTAGACACTGCGCCACAAATACTATATTTCTTCAGTCACAGTCACACTGTCACACGCACCACTAATGCACTTGTACAATATACAATACAGTATACTAACAGTTCGTCTTAGTTGTGAAACCCACGATATCACTCTCTGCATAATACCTTCGGTGTTTCATATTTGAAGCAATTGAATAGTACTGAGTATGGCCGCCTATACAAGAATACAGGCATCCTCCTTTTCCTTCTATTCGTCAGCAACAAGGCGCAGGCACGACGTGTTCTTGAGCTTCCGAGGCGAAGACACCCGCCACAACATAACCAAGAACCTTCACAGCACTTTAGTCGAAGCAGGCGTTCCAACATTTAAAGACGATGTCAATCTTCAAAAGGGCAGCGAGATCGCGTCCGATCTGCTCAAGGCCATACAGATGTCGAGAATCGCCATCATCGTGTTTTCGAACAACTACGCGAGCTCCAGGTGGTGTCTGGACGAACTGGTCAAGATTGTAGAGTGTAACAGGGAAGCCGGTCAGATCATTTTGCCCATTTTCTGCGATGTGAATCCCTGTGATGTGCAGCATCATAACGGGAAGTTTTCAGAAGCACTTGGTGTGCATGAAAGGAGTGGCAGGACAGAGGACAAGTTGGAGGCTTGGAGGACCTCGTTGACTGAAGCGGCTAGTCAACCTTATGGGTTTGATATGCAGGATGCCGCTACGTGGTAATTTTAGAATCTCTCTCTGTTTCATTCTTACCTAATTGTTAGCAAAAGACTAACGTCTCAGTTATATATCTTGAAACTGGGGCGCGCTAATTAAATAAATTATGCATGCCGACCATCTCAATTATATGAGTTTGATCAGGGCAAGGGAGATTTATGCACGTTATACATCTAACGAACTATGCAACACAGCAGTACTTCAGTGTGTTTGTCTTAGATTTATGGTTCATTTTAGCTGTCACTCTTTGATTGTAATCGGTTCATTCTTTTTGTCAATGTTGCACAGGCTTCAATCGAAGTTCATTAAGGAAATTGTAAAGCATGTTTTGAGTAGATTTCAAGATGCGCACTTGAGTGTTTCCATCTTCCCACCGAAATTAGATGCTGGTAAAGAATATATGAATTCCTTGTTAAGTGTAATATCAGATGACATTCTCATTATAGGCATCTGTGGAATCGACAAAACCGCCGTGGCAAAAGATGCATATGACCAGAACTTTCATAGGTTTGAAAGCAGCAGTTTCATTAAAGATGTGAACAAGATGGAAGAACAACCCAATGGACTAGTTTCCTTGCAAAAGCGGTTCCTTTCAGATATCCTGGGAGTAGACAATGTAGAAATAAATGATGTAAAGGAAGGAACTGAGTTGATTAAAGATGTAGCAAGAAGAAAAAGAGTGCTCGTCTTTCTTGATAATGTGAATAAACTAGACCAGTTAAATGCACTTGCTAGGAGCCGGGAGTGGTTCGGCTCAGGAAGCAAAATAGTGATAACTACTAGAGATCCACAGCTGCTAAGTGTACTTGAAGTCGATAATGTATATGGGACACAAGGCGTAGAGGTAAAACTTTGCTCTGTGCTCAAATAGCTACACTGCACTACCCTTTGAGCATTTACTAAACAGTGTGATATGCAGGTTATCGAGACACGGTTTCAGCAGAACCTTCAGATGATTAAAGACCTGGAGGAGCCTATCAGAAGGTCATATGTTCAGGTACACAATATATACTCGACTGAATCTTGTTTTACAACTTCATTTGATCATATGATGACTCCCTGACATCCAGGCTCGTGATAAAGAAAGGTCACTTATTGCTGAAATAGAAGCAATACGGAGAAAGAACAATGTTCAGGTATGGATTTTCTCACGGATACATTTATTTAAATAGTGCTAAATTGTGGACATTGTCACGTCACTTGTTGTAGGCTCAAATTATAGCAGAGCTGCAGCAAACTTCGAATTCGAGTTTCCCCTTGTACCCATTAGACTCTTCAACAGATGTTCTGCTGGATGGAAGAAGGCCTGAATATTTTGAAGGATATGATGATGACAAAACCCTGCTCAGTTTTGTTCCTGAGAATGAGATGATGATTGGGGATGCAAATGTTAATGATGAGTTGAAGGCGAAGATGCAATTTTTTAGTATTGGATCTAAGGTTTCAATGAGGATTGAGGCCGTAAGCAGTGAATCATCCAGCAAAGAATTAATTCTGCAAGGGAGGAAGCAGGAACGTTTATAATATAGTTGTGTTTGTAATTCGCCACTTGCTCCAAAGAAAATGCTACATCTTTTGCCCATCCAGGTTCTGTTCCTTCTCCTCCTCCTTCTCCCTCCACTTCGAGCCCAAGGAAGTTGAACAATCCAGTAGTGGAGCTGTTGCTCTTTTACTGTTTAATGTGACTTATTTTGTTTGTTTTTTTAAATTATCGAAGTGATCAAATTGTGCTTGTAAAGAAAGGTTTCTCTTTCCATGATTCTAATTTGATTTGTTTGCATATATTAACATTAAATTAATTCTACTCACATTTTCTGGACATAGATGGGTTCAAAACATATAACAGAATTACCGGGTCATGAAATTGTGGCTAAGCTTCATCCTAGTAAGGTCCATGACTATAGACCTTTGCTTTACCTCCACTTCCATCTTTCATTGTCTGTTTCAAGTGGAGACTTCCCACTCTTCCATGGCAGCCATTTCCATCCCTCACTGTCTCTTTTGTCATTGTTTAAGCAGTAGAGGCACTGACCTCACCACGGGCTTCAAGCAACTCTGAAATTAATCTTTCCTGTAAACAACACAAATATCAGAGATGTGCAAACTGTAAGCTCACAAAACAGCTTCTTCACATCATAAGAAATTTAGTACCTGAATTGCTTTTTTCTGGCGCTCTTGGAGCAAAACAGCTTGAAGGTACCTCACCCTCTCTTCTCTCTACAAGAGATGGAGCCAATTTACAAGGTTACAATGTAGTAGAGATGGATTATAAAGGACAAATTAGGACTGATTTTGAAGATCTGAGGCCTCTATAGTCTATATCAATGTTTTAAAAGGCTGAGGCGTAGCCGGGAGAGCCTCAGCAAGGCGTTCGCCTTGAGGCGTAAGGCTTACGCCTTACGTATAAATTAGCTGTATTTATGTATAGAACTAGTCTTATATATAGAACATGTATTGTAACCAAAAAAACATTATAAATTGTCATCCATTCATAATAAGCAAGTACTAAAACCATATGATTCAACAAAATCACCAAACATAAAATAAATCCAAAGATTTAAAGTTGAATGACCAAAGAACATGAACAATTATTGAAATCAACTTCATCCATCGAAATCATCATCCTCGTCAATTAAAAGATCACCATCCAAACTATCTTCACCCAAACTATCACCTCCATCGCCAAGCATGATCTATCTTTGTTGTCCCACTAGTACTAGAACTCATTGTGCCTACATTACACAATTTCAAAACGTATATCAATTTAAAGTGGGAGCAGGACAACTAAATACACAATGCCAATCATAAACAGAACCATGTTTTTCATTGTTCTTAAAATTGTTAGTTTTTCACTAAATTCATGGATGTGATAAGGGTTAGGTAGATTTAACAACAGATATAGTTCAGGGTCACCAACCACTAAGTACAAGTCTTGATCAATAGAAGTTAGCTCCAAACAGAGTTCTTTTCAATAGATAATTTGGAGTCAAGCCAGTAACAACCCTTCTGTGTAATATTTTAGTTCCTGATTAGGTGTCTTTTAATCAAATATCAAGTTTAAACAAGAGGATGCAATGCAGTGAGTAGATATATATTCCCTGCAAACTTTGTTAAAGCAGAAAATACACAGAAGCCAAAAGAAACGCACATAGATGCATGAAAAATTCAAATGCTAATGAGTATGGCCCATTAATGATTCTCATAATAAGAACAAGTATCCTCATGCATTCAAATCATACCAACTTTAATTGCCAGAAACTTGTTATTACCAGAAACTTCGGCCATAATGAAACACCATTACCGAATTTGCATATCATAAAATGCTGTGGTAGCAGACTAGCAACTGATACAACTGATCCAAATTCCAATATTTCCAATTGCACAAAACAAAGAAACACGAAACCATCCACAGAAAACAAGGAAAGTTGATCGAAGCATGATCATATTCATACCTTAAATTCCTTTTCTTCAAATCGAACTACAACTCTCCAACTCTCTTCAAATCGAATTTATTTCTTCCTCCAATTCTGCCAATAGCCTCCTTTAGAACCAAGTTCTTGAGAAAACTTATGGGCTCTTCATGATTTTATCAAATTTTCGAGTAAGTATTGAGATTGGCTGCTTTGAGAGTGTATATGTCGAGGAGGAGGCTGCTTGGACTGATTTGGGGCTTTGGCTCGACTTTAGAACTGAACCTAAATGCATTTGTCTCCCAAAATACCAAAACGACGTCGTTTTGGTGTTAAAAAAAAAAAATTACCCAGGCGTGCGAGCAAGACGCCTTCAGGCGAGCTTTGGACGCCTTTCGCGCCTTCAGCTGCAAAACAGAGGCTTTCTCTTGTGCGCCTCACGCTTTATGAGCCTTAACTTTTTAATACCTTGGTCTATATACATACCTGCTGATTAAAGGTTTCAATGTACTCCTTTAGTCCTGCAACTACGCAGCGACTTCGCTAATATGGCTCCCAGATGGCCTAGAAATGAAAAGCTACTTAATTTTCTGATGAGATGTCACAACTAAAGTAAACATATTGACTAAACTTACCCCAACATTTTCCGGCAGAGGACGACCTTGAGCCAAAATGAACTGATCCACTCCAAACACTTCTAGTAGTTGCACATGTCTAGTAAATTATGATGATTTTACTTCCCGAACCAAAACACGTGAGATCTCCAACCAATGCATGTATTTGCCTCAAATCATTCACATTGTCCAGAACCACTAAAACCCTTTTGGAGCACAGATTATGTGCAATCAGATCTATTCCCATTCTGGTATCTGAGATCTTTACATTTCTTTCTCAGAGAATATCAGAAACAAGTGTTTCTCGTAAACGAACCAGACAGTTGGGTTGATTTGATCTTTGGCCAACATCTGAGAGGAAGCAGCCACCATCTAAATAATGAAGAATTCGGTCATACATAACTTTGGCCATTGCTGTCTTCCCCATTTGGCTTGGTCCACGTACATATTCCTACTGTTTAAATCCAAAATTAACATTTTTTCCCGATGAGGGGGACTCGAAGAAAACTGGGCCAATATCCGTGGTCCAACGTATTTATTTTCGACAAGTTCGGAATATATTGTTTAGAGGCTAAATAAAGCCTACTTAGAGACCAAGCAATTTCGGAGCGAATCGGGATATTCCTTGATTTACTATTAATTATCAAATATGATGATTTGCTTGATTACCAAGATTGAGCAGGAGGGAAGGATGTGGACGTGCAAGCATGGGTTCTTATTGCTTAAAGGAATAAATGGCGCGGACTTACAGCTGAAGATATATATTACAATTAAAGATTGCTCGCGAAGATAATCAAGGATGCGAGCACGGGCGAGCTACATAGTGCTCGCGAAGATCAAGTTGGCCATATATACTTCCCATGTAATTAAAGAGTAGTGAGACAATTAAGGAAGGCCATCAGCCTTCGCTACCAAGATATATATATATATGCAAGGAATCAAGGCTATCCATGCAATTAATGGGTAGTGGACACGAAGCATATGGAAGCATGATTGCAAGTAACAAGGAATATATATAAAATTGTTCATTGCATGGCAGAGGGTCAATTAAGGTCAACTCCTTTGTTGCATGGAAAAAGCCAATACGTGGCTAACATATGAGACATATAGTGTATGCAATTAAAGACTATTGCATGTAGATACTAGTGCTCGCAAAGAGTCCTCGAGAAGAGATACATATGAGACATATATACGTGCATATCTTAGCGCTCGCATCTAAGAAGATTACGTTCAGGACTCCAAGAGGCAATTAATCCTTGCCTATATTCTAGCAGTGACAGAGGCGGATAATATTAATTATCGCCTATGATAATATCAAAACTATTAAGAGTTTTGATTTGATTCAAGGCCAATAACTGTGGCCTAAAATATAGTATTTCATTCCTATTTGGAAGGAGAATCTACGAGTAGCCTATATATAGAGGTTAAAGTGGAACAACAAAGCACCTCTCTCTCTCGAATCAATCAATCCCAGCGATTACAAAGCCTCCCCGGAGCAAACCTTCAACCCTGTTGAAACCTGGAGACCATACTCTCAGTCCTAGTCTCTCCGAGCCGACTGTCAGTGCTACTGCCACAGATACTACCAGCGAAGTAAGGGTAACGCCCTCGCAACCCAACGAAGCTAAAGATACGCTTTAGCAAACCCCGTGCTTTCTCAGAAATTCCCAGTGATTGCTTTGCTCAACCTACAACGTTGAGTATCGATTTGGTGATCGAAGAGATCACACCCAAAGTCCTTATCCGTAAGGCAAAAGTCCTTTTCCGAAAGGCTAGAAAAGAATCCTGTGGAGAGGTTAGTGCTCTCCTCGTCCACAACGCTTGAAGAAGAAGTCAGGTCAAGGGACTACCCCGACGACTGCACCCCACGGTGCTGGCACGCCTGCGCAATCACACGCTCAAAAGAGACAGTTTGCACACCAACTGATTTTGGAGCCAAACACCTACTACAACAACATTCTATGATCCTGCTTGCAAGAAGACCTTGAGATATTCATCACAGATATCATATCTGAGGGGATAAATGGACATGTTCAGCCTCGTCGGAAGTCCTTTACTTTGGATACACTTAACAATGCCATGAACTAACTCTGCTTCATGCCTGAAAGTTAATATCCATGAAAATTTTGATCAAACATACATGCAGTATGTCGGTTGTTTAAATCATACTTGCAAACGAACATTGAAAAAATACTGATCGAGCAGTGTGCCTAGTCATTATTACCTTACGTTTTTGGCATCCCAGCCGCATATATTGGCAACCTTACGTCATTATTACCTTGCAAACGAACATTATTCCACTTGCACCGGAACGATGATGCTTCTCTAGTGTCTTGTGATTCCTGACGTCTGAGGGATCAACACCATAGAATACCGGCAAAACCAATCTACCCTCCCTTTCCCAGCATTCCATGATGCATACCAGTTCATCAAGACACCAACCGGAAGATGCATAGTCTGTTGAGAAAAGGATGACAAAAATTCTAGACCTATGGATTCCATTAAGCACTGCGGTCTGAATCTCTTCTCTAGGCTCGATGTTAGCATCATCTCTAAACGCAGTTAAACTAGCGCGATTTAAAGCTTCGTATAGGTAGTTGGTGAAGCCACTGCGCGGGTCTCAGTCACAAACACGTCATGAACAAGGGCAGGGAAGGAGGAGAGGATGATGAAGCCATTTACCCTCAACCAATCTTATGAAAATTTCTAGGCTGATTTTTATTTTATCAAATAACATATAATTAATTGTCTAACTAAAATAAATAAATAAACAATAAAATGCTTCGGCTCCCAAACCTGTGCTCGGCATTCACCATTGAACAAAAGCAAAGAAAACTTAGCCCAAGTCATAAGAACGACCCAGCCCAGATATTTTGAGGTTGGGCCTGAAATTGTTTTTGTTTGGGCCAGACCTTCAGAGCTTAACTCGGGCTTATAACCCTGGTCATATCCCAATTTCTCCACACCATACAATTCACTGGTCTACAACACTTGCCAGTTGCCGCTGTAATTACTCCGATACAAGAAATGTGTACATCCTCGCTCTCTTCAGCTCCAACTCCTTCTTCTTCCTTCTCATTTCCATCACTGCCCCCCACCAAGGCCCACAATTACACCGCCACACCCTTCACCTTCACCACCCACAAACCCAGACTCTGCTCCCCCCTTATCTCCTCCGCTTCCAAAGATGTCTGGAGAAGAACACCACCCCACCCCAAAACGACGCCGTCTCAACCCTCCCGCCACCGCCGCAAGCTCCAAGGCACCACCTTCCTGGACCACAGCGTCGACATGGACGACCTCACCGCCTCAATCCGCGCCACCCAAAACGAGCACGACCTCAACTCCCTCCTCTCCCCCTACAAGTCCCGCAGCCTCTCCATCCGCTTCATGGTCTCCCTCCTCTCCCGCGAGCCCGACTGGCGCCGCTCCCTCGCCATCCTCGACTGGATCAACGACGTCGCCCTATACTCTCCCTCCGTCTTCGCCTACAACGTCGTCATCCGCAATGTCCTTCGCGCCAAGCAGTGGGAAGTCGCCCACGGCCTGTTCGACGAAATGCGCCACAGAGCTCTGGCGCCGGACCGCTACACTTACTCCACTCTCATCACCGCGTTTGGGAAGTCCGGCATGTTCGACGCCGCGCTCTCGTGGCTGCAGAAGATGGAGGAGGACCGTGTCTCCGGGGACCTGGTGCTGTATAGCAACTTGATTGAGCTGTCTAGGAAACTGTGTGATTATAGCAAAGCGATTTCGATATTTTCCAGGCTGAAGAGGTTGGGGATAATGCCGGATTTGGTGGCTTATAACTCGATGATCAATGTGTTTGGTAAGGCCAAGTTGTTTAGGGAGGCCAGGGTTTTGCTGAAGGAGATGAGGGCGGTGGGGGTTTTGCCGGACACTGTTAGCTACTCGACGCTTTTGACAATGTACATTGAGAATGAGAAGTTTGTGGAGGCGTTGGCTGTGTTCTCGGAGATGAATGAGGTCAAGTGTCCGCTTGATCTCACGACGTGTAATATTATGATTGATGTTTATGGGCAGCTGGATATGGCGAAGGAGGCTGATAGGTTGTTTTGGAGCATGAGGAAGATGGGGCTTGAGCCGAATGTTGTTAGTTACAATACTCTTTTGAGGGTTTATGGCGATGCTGAGCTTTTCGGGGAAGCCATTCATCTTTTTCGAATGATGCAGAGAATGGATGTGGAGCAGAATGTTGTCACGTACAATACGATGATTAGGATTTATGGGAAGTCGCTTGAGCATGAAAAGGCTACAAATCTTGTGCAGGAAATGCAGAAGAGGGGGATTCAGCCGAATGCCATTACATACTCGACGATTATATCTATATGGGGTAGGGCTGGGAAATTGGACAGGGCGGCAATGCTGTTTCAAAAGCTGAGGAGCTCCGGGGTTGAGATTGATCAGGTTCTTTATCAGACAATGATTGTATCTTATGAGAGAGTAGGTTTGGTTGCTCATGCTAAGCGCTTGCTTCATGAGCTTAAGCGCCCAGACAATATCCCGAGGGAGACTGCAATTACCATTCTTGCTGGAGCTGGTCGTGTAGAAGAGGCTACATGGGTTTTCCGTCAGGCTTTCGAGGCTGGGGAGGTGAAGGATATAGCTGTATTTGGTTGTATGATTGAGCTTTTCTCAAGAAACCGGAAGTATGCAAATTGCATTGAAGTGTTTGAAAATATGAGAGTGGCAGGATACTTTCCTGCTTCCCATGTGATTGGTCTAGTTCTCAACGCATATGGAAAGTTACGGGAGTTTGAGAAGGCTGATGCTGTATATAGGGAGATGCAGGAAGAAGGGTGTGTTTTCTCCGATGAAGTTCACTTCCAAATGCTCAGTCTTTATGGTGCAAGAAAGGACTTTAAGACGGTAGAGGCAATGTTTGGGAGGCTGGTCTCCGATCCCAACATCAACAAAAAGGAGTTGCATCTTGTTGTTGCTGGCATCTATGAAAGATCAAACAGACTTAATGACTCATACCGGATCATGAACAGGATGAATGAAAGTCGAGCTTTGAAATCATGAACCTATACAGATGTCCACAGCATGTGTTCTAAATTTTTTCCAAATTATTTTAGATACAATGCTCTGCTGGTTATCTGTAGATATTGTACTGACTATGTATATATTCCCTTGGACAGAGTGAAAGTATCAGTTTTCACATTTTGGACATGAATGTCTGTGCTATCTATATACAAGCAGAAATATAAAGGGTATCCCCAGTTAAGGATTTGAGAACTCTGATGACTGATAGGCGGACCCTTTTCAAGCTTCTAGTAATTTGCAGATCGCAACAGCGCTGCTGATTCATTTAATCGGGGAAGTGAACAAAAGCATGGGCTCTACACTAGTTTTTGCCTTTTATACTGGAGCCCCTGGCCTGTATACATTCAATTAATTTAGACTTTTCAATGCTGCTGTGACGTAGAGGAAATCAGATTGGAAACGGTCAGCTAATTCTGAACTTTAGATATCACTTTCTGTTTCCTTTGAGATCTATCTTCTCCTCCAAAAGTTAGCTGCATTGTATATTACTGTATGGTTTTAAATTTTGTTTTTGTTGAAACAAGAATCTTGCTTTTGCCAGTAAGCCTTCAAGAAGACTTTGAAGCATCCTTTTCAGAATCACCTTTGTGGACAGTGGAAGTCATGAAATCTTTCTCCATGTCCTGGACCCCTGATTCTTACTATGGGAGTTTTAGGTAGGTCGATCAATTCTTTCCTTCTACTGATCTTCCTGCAAGTAGACACAGTTAATAAAGTGAAAAGTCACTCAACTTATTCTTTTGTTGCTTCTAACTTCTGAGTTCTGGGGATACCTTGCTCTCTATTCAATTTAAAGCGCATATCATACTACAATCATTGGCCCCTTTTATCGCACTTTCCTAACATCCTCTACCTCTACCCTCATTTTGTGCACAACCAAGACAATCTTATTTTTCATATCTCATTGCTGACTAGTTCTGCTTCTCTAACCAAGTTTAATAGTCTTCTCCTTATCCGGTTCATCCTCGTGTATCTGTCACTGTCCTTCGATGATGTACCCGAAAAGTCTAGGTCTTAAATAGCTTATGCGGTTGTGCCTAACTTCATGGTGGTTATTACCCAACTTTCCTTCCACTGACCGCTGATGCAACTAACTAGTAAAAAAACTCTCCAAGTTGTTTACTTTTGGACAATATTAATTAGGTAGCTGCTAATCTGATTCTCCAGGTCCCAAAGTCGGAGGTCCGCATCGAATTGGCCGTGAAATGTGAGTTCTGTTCATGTGATTGCCAAAGACGTGAAATTCACTGCCGGGTGCTGACCCTCGCAATATCATAATCAGCATGCTAAATGCTTCTTCAACCTTTCTTTATCATTGTAAATGTGAAAGGGGGATTTTTTTAAATATTCTTCTATGTGGGTGGCCAGTCGCGTCAACTAATTAATAAAAGCTTGGGAAGAAAGTTCTTTTGCTTCAACATTAAAAAGATCATTTGACTTAATACACATGAATTTGCTTTATTATCAATTTTATATTGGGATTATAGAATAATTATGAACCAATCCATTACAAACTGTCCTAATTCTTTTTTAATTAAGCCTTCTCTCTTTGAATTCAATGCTTATTACAAATTAATTTCTCTGCCCAATTCAATGGTAGAACGTGGTTATTTATCCCGAGAAGAATGAAAGGATCATATGGTTAATTAGACCTCAAAGTTGACATATCAAAAATGATTTGAGGCACGCATTATACTTCTGGAAACCTATTTAAATAAACAACTTGAGTAAGGACCATAATCAATAATCAAGGGGATAAGATAGCCTGCCTCTCAAGCATGCAATATTCCTACTTGAAGTTGTTCTTGGTTGACCATAATCCTATTGCAAAAGACCCACAATTTTGGGAAAACAATTCCTTATATAAAATGGAAAAAACCCAAAAGAGGAAAGGGAAGTTCTACATCGTGTCCTATAATTATGCTATTAGCTGAAACTATTCAAAACTTGAATCACCTACCTTCATTACATTTTTGCAATTTCCATTATGCCGAAGCTAAAATGGAAAGACTACCCTCATATATCCTAACAAGAAAACCCCAAAATAGGGAACCCAACAAAATCTAAATCACCTGATCTAAGCTCTAAATTCCCTCCTGAAATTATTCTAGAAATGAACCTGTTAGTCCTACTATGCTCGAATTTGTATTCTTCTGGTTCCTCCAATCCTAAGCGTCTTTGACACCAAAATGAGTAGACTTCTAACCCTAACCCTGCTGTCACGGCGAGTCTAGTTCCCTAAAACAATCCTTGACCCTTCTTCTGTACGTATAGTACAAACCCACAAGACCAATCAAAACCTCAATTATCATATATAAACAAATAATTAGAATTAAGGAAATCCCCTATAAAAGCCTTCTCAGTTCTTTTACCCCCAAACTCAGTAAAACTGAAACCGAAAATAACAGCACAAGCACAAAGCAAAGGTCACTTCTTTAATCAACTCCCACCCACCAAGATTCAATCTTTCCACCATCATTCTCCAAAACACAAACTACCCATTTCGGATTTGAACCTTCCGAGCAACACCCAGAACGCGGATTTAGATTCTGGAGCTCGGATAATTAAAAAAAAAATGAAGAAGCTGAAGAGCTATTACATGCATCTGAGGCACCAGCAGCAGCAGAAGACCATGGAGCTCAAATGGATCTTCCCGCTGGCGATTGGCTCCATCGTCTCTCTCTTCCTCCTCTTCCTCACCACGCTAACCTCACCCGACGGCTCACCCTTGCTTCCCTTCTACCGCTACTCCATTTCCCTCTCCAGCTCCGTCTTCATCGAATCCAAGCTCCACCCGCTCCCCGTCTCCTACCTCCCGCCGCCGCCGCGCTTCGCCTACTTCGTCTCGGGCTCTAACGGCGACGGCAAGATGCTCAAACGGACGTTGCAGGCGCTCTACCACCCGCACAACCAGTACGTGGTGCACTTGGACCTGGAGTCGCCGCCGGAGGAGCGGTTGGATCTGCAGAATTACGTTTCTACCCACCCGGTCTTTGCCAAGTTTGGCAACGTGAGGATGATCACCAAGGCTAATTTGGTCACTTACCGGGGACCGACTATGGTGGCCAACACGCTCCACGCGGCGGCGATTTTGCTCAAGGAAGGCGGCGATTGGGATTGGTTTATCAATCTCAGTGCGTCAGATTATCCGCTTGTTACTCAGGACGGTGAGTCAACTTGGGCTTTGACTTTGTTGGTCCATGATTTGTGGAGGCTTTGCTCTGTTTTTAATTGGTTTTTCCTGTGATTTGATTAGATCTGCTGCACACATTTTCGTACCTGCCGCGGGATCTGAATTTTATTGATCACACTAGCAACATTGGATGGAAAGAGTATGCACAACTTTCCTTTTTATCTTTAGTCTCCATATTTGTATTGTTTTTGTTTCCATTTGTGATTGAGAAGTTTTTACTCATTGGTTTCGTAATGCTGTGTGATTATAGGTACCAAAGAGCCAAGCCCTTAATTGTGGATCCTGGGTTGTATATGACAAAGAAGGCTGATGTGTTTTGGGTTACGCAGCGCCGGAGTGTGCCAACAGCTTTCAAGCTTTTTACAGGTATGAACTTGTTGATATCCGTCTAAATTTGTTATGAAAATTGTCTTCATTGGATGGTTGATGATAGAGAAGGACTAGATTTGAGGACATCAGAGCAAAGTTAGAATCTTTGATTCCTCTAATGCAATGCAAATCATTGTCCTTTTCTGGTTGGAGTTTTTGGTGAATAAACTTGTTTAGTATATAGAATTAAGAATTGGTTTTAATTGGAACAGCTTTGACATTACTGATTATTGCTGGCTGTGTGTTCAAATGCAATGCATAAGACAATGAGATTTTGTCAATTTATAGCAGCCCTTGTTTTTGGATACTGAATGAAATGGAATGTCACATAGAAACATGAGATGGCTAACTAGCAGCAACTTTTAACTATTAAAAAGTGCAATTGAAACAGGTTTTTGGTGCAATTGAAGTAAACCTTCTGGTTTGCAGTCTAAGTTCAAGTTTGGTGGCTGCTTAAGCTAGCACAATATAGGAGTATTAGAAGGACAATTAGAGTTGAAGTCTTAATTGCCTTCTAGGAAAATCAGTTTCGACAAAACAATTTTTCAATTGTAAGATAATTCGCTTCAATTTCATTTATCCTAATGAACAAATGTGAGACAGAGACAGAAAACATCATATTGATGATCCAACAACAGTCGCATTTTAACAATAAATTTATCTATCACGTTCACAGATGCATATCTAAAGTTCTTAGTATCTGTTGATTTGTTGTCCTTTCTGGCTCTGTAAAATCTATATCTGTTTTTGGGGAACTAAAACAATTATCTTAGAGAGCCAATAGGTTTGTCAGTTAATACATAATATCTTTCGGAATGTGATCATTCATTAGAAGGATTTTTATTTTCCTCCTTCACTGTTTAGAACTTATAATAGGTATGTTCATCTGGACCCTGCTTATTACATCCCTTCTTCTATATTAGGCATCAAAGTTAGCTTATTAACATGATAAAATTGTTGGCAATGGTATTCAAGTGTATTTAGTTACATCCCTTCTTCTATATTAGGCACCAAAGTTACCATGAAAAAATTATTGGCAATGGTATTCAAGTGTATTTAGTTACATAATCTGAATCTATTTTGGTTGTTTATAAAATTTTAGTCCATGACCCATGATATGCTTGTTCTTTCTCTACCCATGATATGCACTGGGTATTTTCTTATTGTCTAGAATTAGGATGTTGTCAGTATGCCTGCCTGTTTTCAATCTGATAGCAGATGAATAACTTGAGAATTAATCTATAGGAAGCATTGTATTCTATAGGTCCTCTGGAAAATTGATCTTCTTATTCTGCTTATAAATTCACCAACCACTCGTCGTAGTTCCTTTTAGCATCATAGTACATGTCTGACCTTTTCCTTTGTAGATTTTGGACATTTGATACGTGTTTAAATTAAATCTGCCAGTGTCCTGTCAGTTCTCCACTTGCTGCTCCTTTCCAACTGGCCTTGAAAAATTTTCACTGTTCTCCAATCAAAATCATTTCCTGTTAGCTTTTTTTAAGAACATATTATGTTGCTATGACTGTTATTTTAACAAAAATTTGCTTTCCCTCACAGGTTCTGCTTGGATGGCACTTTCAAAGCCTTTTATTGACTACTGTATATGGGGATGGGACAACCTACCTCGAACTGTTCTCATGTATTATGCAAACTTTATATCATCCCCAGAAGGATACTTTCACACTGTCATCTGTAATGCACAAGAGTTCCGCAACACAACTGTGAATACTGACCTACATTTCATAACGTGGGACAATCCTCCCAAGCAACATCCGCACCACCTCAACCTTGGAGATATGCAAAGGATGATTAGCAGCAATGCTCCATTTGCAAGAAAGTTTCGCAAAGACGATCCAGTGCTTGACAAAATTGATTCTGAGCTATTATTTAAGGGTCCAGACATGCTTGTTCCTGGTGGTTGGTGCACAGGAAGAAGGGAAAATGGGTCCGATCCATGCTCTGTTATTGGTAATACCACAGTTCTAAGGCCTAGTCCTGGAGCAAAAAGGCTAGAACTTTTGATCAGCTCACTAATGTCAAACGAGAATTTCCGACCAAAACAGTGCAAATGACAAGAACTTAAAACTGTTGTTGAATCGTTCCCCAGTTCTACTACAGTTCATTTATACTTGACGATGGAATACAGTATCTTCAGGGAAATGGTATTTTCTTATAGTCGGAGGAGAAAATGGCTCAAAGTGTGCACATACCTATTGACATGGTAAATGGCTCAGAGTATGCACTTCTGATTTACAGAGCCAAGAATGTGGTGGAATTGTATCAATTACTGAGCCAGATTGCTTCCCGCTATGATGACATGGTATGCACCACTTCGATGGTTTGTAGGTCACCATTTCCCGTTTACATTTTTTCTTTTCTTTTTTCCATTGAAATGTTGATACTGTATTTCACATGGTCCAGCAGTAGGTTGTTTCTTGAGACTAATGATGTGGTGTAAGAACAACTGGGAATATGTATATTTGAAAGAGGAAATCCAAAGAATATTTGTCTGATTCTGTCCGTCTCTTAGACTCTTAGTGCTTCCATACAATGAATTCGCAAATCTTTCAGTCTAATTAGTTAAAAGATCAACCTGCAGCTGCGCTTAATTCGTACTTTACGAACTGCTGATAGCCACTGAAATTGAATTGATGCATTTCAAGCTAGCTAGTGATTGTTTACATGTAGTTCACACACTCTTTTGCTTTTCCTTCGGCTTTGTTTCGAGTCAGATCTCAACACCCTTGAAACTGGCAAAGAACTATTGCCAAAGCCTGTCAAAATTAAGCAGATGATGATAAAGCATCGAGCTCTAGCTAATCACATCACGGGTGCATGTTTGTTGGGCCGTTGGGGAGGGGGAGACATCAAACCTCTGTTTTGTCAAGCCATCGAATCAGTAGTTCAGGCATCCATTAGTACGAACCCATTAACATGTGCGAGTCGTTTTTATTTTTTATTTTTAAATTAAAGAAGTTAAACCAATTTTTTTTCTTTTTTCTTTTTTTAAATTAAGAAAGTTACAGCAATTTCTCTCCTCATTTTGAGAAAGCTTCTTCTTTTTTTATGGGAGGTATTGCAATTTTTCAAATATGATATAGTCTATTGACTATCTTATTCTCATATTGAAATAATTTGTTTCTTAATATCTATATAATGTGAGGGCATATATGGTAGTTTAAAAATTTAATCATTCCCTCAAGAATTAGCGTAATTATATAATATATAAGATATATCCCAAAATGTACTATGCAACGTGAATTGCGTACTTCATTCTACTGGCATGGGATTCAGTTTCAAGTTGAGGATCCAATACTCTAAGTCCCCAATCAAGAACCAAATGTGCATGTCATTATATTTAGGTAATAAGTACACATTAGAGAAAAGTATGCGACTCCAAGGCCGCACTAAGGTACCTATTAATTTGTTTAAGACTGATATTCTCAATGAATTTTAAATATATGACCACAATACATTCAGCCTTAAAATTTAGGAGAATGAATTTTATTCAAATTTAATCACTTTTTTTTTTTAATTCTTGTAAATAGATAAAATTTAAGTTACTAAAAAAGAAATTCACTCTTTAAGTTAAGTTAAAAATGATGCAATACCCTTTCAAAAAAAAAAAAAATGATGCAATACTGAATAATAGTAGTAACTATAATTGTTCAGAAAGTTCTCCACATTATAATTTTCATTAGCGCATTAGTACATCAATCGATCACGTAAGTAACGTTGATTGACAACCTTTTCTTTTCTTTAGTGGGTAGCCCCTTTATATCGGGACACCCATTGATGTACCTCTCCATATAAGTCACTTTCCTTTTCTTTTGTTTGCATTAGCAACTTATAAAGCAGAAATGTTCTTCCCCTTATATGCATCAATGCATGCATGTCTCATACTTTGATTGCAGAATCTAACAAACTTTCAAAAGTAGTACATCGCTTTTGGTGTATAGACATGTCTATGAGAGCTTCTCTTGTTGCAATGACCTATGTATCTATATCATAAACAGCTACCTTAGCTAGTACTGTAGATGGACTAGCTATTTGAAATTATCTAATTTTGTCCCGAGAGCTAGCTCCAATCATTTGTCACGGTACCTCGCTAATTTGATGACCCGAACCCCTACCCTAGCTTGTTTGGCTTATACCGATCTTCTGCACTCTTCTATCTCATCCATTGATAGGGCATGTATGTATATATGGCTACATAAGTTACACAAAAACACACGAAAAACGGAAAGAAAAGTTAAAAACACTGAAAATGTCGTCACCACATGGCATGATGTAACGGTAGAGAACCGTGTGGCATTACACTTCTCACTTTATATGACAATAATTTTCGGGCTATGGAATGAGAGGCACGACAACCCTATACACAATTTTCCCCACAAGATGACCCTAGATGGAAAATGCAGTAGCATTACTCCCTAACCTAACGAGACAACCGTACGGTAGCTTAGCTGGCTCTCAATCATTTTCATATCGAAGGAAACTCCAAAAAACCTATCATTCAATCCCATTCTCGAGGTCCAGCATCAATATGCATTATTATCTGAATCGTACAAGAACAAGTCCCGTCGCTCTCGATGCCTATGTTGTGGAAAAGATCTGTTCACCATGATGATTACCAAGTTAATGGGGATGGGACTCACATAAGTACACGCACTCACTCTAAATAATAACAGATTAATCCCCGGAGCTGGCATAAGAATAATGGCTATCTAAGCAAAAAAAATAATAGAAATCAACTACAAAAGCTGCAGGCTTACATTACTTTTAATCACTATTAGTAATCAATAATTACAGTTCAAAGACTAAATTAATCTTGTGCCTGAAAACACGTGAACAAAAAAGCCTTCCGAGTTCCGGCCGATCATCGTCACCCTGTTCACCTGGGCTATAGTAGTTTAAGACCATAACATGTCAGGTTTGCGATTTAGTCCTGATCTATTTAAGTTAGAGAACGAAAAACCAATTAAGGCGCATTAGAAAAGAAATAATCCCGAGTTTTTTAACAAATCAAAGACTCAAAGTAGTACTTCACCTCTTTCATAAGCTAGCTTTGAAAAGATGGGTTAGTTCTGCAATCTTGGATCGCTTTCTTCTCCATCTGCATGAAAAATCTGAATCGAACCGAGGGGCTTCAGTCGAAGAGAGATGAAGCCCACTGCATATATAGTAACTATAAATATCATTTACAGTCAGTAATCTTCATGCATTTGGCGCCATCTCTCCAACGACAGAAGTCCCTACGCGTCGATCACTCTCTCTCTCTCTCTCTCTCTTCCACTATTGGTTTTCGATCTGTGTAATAATGCTCTTCATCATGCATTTTATACTAATTCGTCAGAATGACTTGTACCACATGATATATATTGCAGGGTTATATATTCGCATTGACAACCACAGTAGTAATATTTCTTTCTTATTTTCCATCTACTTTAGTATTTATTTTTTCCAATACAGTAGTACTACTACGGACTTAAGTACCACATGATATATATTGCAGGGTAATATATAGCCATTGATAACCACAGTAGTAATATTCCTTTCTTATTTTCCATCCACTTTAGTATTAATTTTTGGCCGAAATATCACTTTGGTCATCGAACTATGGCTCGCTCGACACTTTGGTCATCCAACTTTTAAAAACTTCATTTTGGTCATCGAACTTTATCATCGCATATCACTTTGGTCATTCCGTTTGTTTTTTCTGTTAACTCCAAGGGTATTTTGGAGATTTAAAGTTTTACTCGCCATTTTTTAAACTTAATCCAACTTTTTCCGTCTAAACATAAAACTCCATCCAATTTTGCCAACTTTTCCCTCCTTTTATAATTCCTTGATTTATTAAATCAATATTTTTCTTCCTCTTATATTCCCTCCCTTTGAATCATTCTCTGACTTGATTATTTTTCTCTATTGTATGCTTTGATTACTGATGATGAATGCATGAATAAAAGGAGGGAAAAGTTGGCAAAATTGGATGAAGTTTTATGTTTAGGCGGGAAAAATTGGATTAAGTTATAAAAATGGTGGGTAAAACATTTCATCTCCAAAATACCCCTAGAATTAACAGAGAAAACGGAGAAAATTGACTGAATGACCAAAGTGATATACGGTGATATAGTTCGATGACCAAAATGAAGTTTTTAAAAGTTGGATGACCAAAGTGTCGAACGAGCCATAGTTCGATGACCAAAGTGATATTTCTCCCTTTATTTTTTCCAATACAGTAGTAGTACTACGGACTTAAGTAATCCATAGACTATTCAAATGTGATATCATAAAGGACAGATATAAACTCCAAAAATGTCCCCCTCTTAAGAAACTCGTTATGGGTAGGTTATATCAGAGGAAGGGAAGTACTAGCTAGTAGATTAATTATAGTAGCATATTATATGCTGTGTCTAAATTAAAGCCTCATGTATAAGGCACACAGAGAATGATAAGAATATATACTATTACTAGCTCGCCAGTCAAATAGACTATAGAGTAACATTATATGTCATCAAAGGATCGCATTGATATTTTTGTGTATGTGTGTACAGATATAGCCTTTTTAGTGATGAATTCCTTTTTTTGGCTATTTTAAGATATCACTTGTGATACCATTTTTTCTATCACATATTGGCATCTTGACCATTCAGTTTTTAAGTTCTTATGAGTAGATCACTTTTGAAAATTTTCAGCCAAATTGATGACCGTTAAGTTATCGAACTAGATCAAATCAATGGACGAACCAAATCTGTTTAACTTAAACCGTTAATGTTTAGAAACGTAAGTCGTGATTATGAATGTCTTGAGAATCATTAATTTGGCTGAAAATTTAGATAAGTGATCTACACATTGAAACCTAAAAACTAAACAATTGAGATGCTGAAATGTGATCTATAAGTAGGTCCCACAAGAAATCCCTTAATAGAAGGGTCCTATATATGTGTGTGTATTTATCTTTGGTGCAATTAAAGATTAAGCCTATCTCATAGATTCTCGGTGGTTTGTTCAAGAAAGATGTCAACGCAAAACAGTTCACCGAACTTAGTTTTTTTTTTTTCCCCCCTAAATTATTATATACTGATCTTATATGGTTACTGTCCTAATCTCTTATTTTTAATAGACCGTGACGTTATCTGGATGATGATATATGAGCTTAAATCCAAGCGGATGATGATTGATATCGGTGTTGAATTAGAGTTGATTAAATCCGGTCATGTCTTACTTTCTTTACATTATGATGTGGGAGCATCTGCTAATGAATTATAGGCGGCTAAAACAATCACATTTTCACGAGCTTAATTTTATAATTATGGTAGTAAAGAAAAGAGAAACAGGTGATCGTACACACGGTGAAAATGGAAGACAAAGAGCTGATTAAGTTTATGACCTTACATATACATTTCTTTTTTCCAAATCAAGCACAAATTGGTAAAAGTCAATCCAGTTTCCTGTTTGAATTTCTAGCAGAAGTCATAACTTTAACACTCAATTATTGGCAATATATCACACAAGAAATCAATCAACAATAGATATGATATGAAAATGGAGTTTGCATGTACCTTAGTTTAAGGCTTTGACCAGTATATGTATACCAGAAGCACAAAGTAATGAACTGATGATGGAGAATTCCTCGCCACCCAAGCAGTTAGAAGAAGTTGCAGGGTGTCTTGTCGGAGAGCGATGGCACTACTTAGCAGCTGCTTTGGATTACAACGTAATTAGCACCGCCTGCCTGCCTGCCTGCAGGAGCTAGCTAGCCATGCAGTGCCATCCCTCCTGCGACAAGACTCCCTCAACTCCTGAATAGGCCTCATTCTGATTAATTGCCTTCTATTGCAATTCCTCGTACTCAATGGAGCCTTTCTATTTATAACCTCTGAATTTAGGAGTTTCTCTCCACAGCTTCTAGTAGCTTAGCTTAGCTATGGCTGTGTGAAAATTAAGATCAAGTAACAAGTGCGAACACGTACATTACACATGGACACATAAATCAAGTCAGAGGTCTTCGAGTACCCCATGCATATATGAGAGTGCATGCATGACCTTTGACCAGCTCAACTAGACGTTGATCATAATTTAGAAGGAGAAAAGTTAATCGGTCAATGCCTATTCTCATATATCTTCCTTAATAGGTTCCTCGTATTCTCTCATTCCGACCTACTTATATGTAAGCCCAAAAAGTTGTTTTTTCAAATTCTCAAGATGAGTAAGAGTACTTGAGATCGATTGGTTATTGACTATCTTTTGGAGCTTCTAGTAGCTAATTAACAATAATTTAGTACTCCATGCATGAACCAGCTCAGCTGTCAATCATTTGACAACTGTAAAAGTTGAAACTTAAGAAATTTCTTATGCACATTCAGAAAGAAATATAGGGTTTCTATGCCTCAGGAGAGGATGACATATGGTCGGTGCTCCTAGAATAGATGGAATTGCATGCAGTCATTTATTCCTATCTTGTACCATATCTCCCTTCCAAAACAATCTCTCGATCTTTTTTTATTATTATTATTTTTTAAAGTCTCTCAGCTAGAGAGCTAGTACACTGCTAAATTAGCTAGACTTTTTGAAAATTGAATGACTACATCTTCAGCTTCATTATCTTCCGCTAATTACAAAAAATTAATGTATGACTAGTCTGCACGTTTGGCCATTTGGGGGACAGACGCTACACATAATGAAATATCAAAGAAAATTATCGACATGATCTTTAAATGTGTAGGTTGTATTGAGAATTTGAGATAATCTTTTTTTTTTTGAGAATTTGAGATAATCTTTAAATATCGAGATGGTCTTTAATACAGTTATATTGCTATGTAAATATGTAATGTGAATAACGGAATGCCACATTAAATGTGGAACTAGCACGTCTTACACTTTATATTTATATATATATATATATATATATATATCACTTATTTACTATTTGGATATCAAATCAAACAACGAGAGAAACTAGGCGGGGCACATCCTATGCAAAATCTTCTCCCAAGAATTATAGCAAGATGGAAAAATTATACTTTCTTGAGTTTCTTCAAAAGCACTAGATCTGGATGAATAGTAACAGCTCAAGTGATTGGACGATTTCAAGTCTCTGTCACTGCTTTGCTACTGACTCACCTTGTCGTTCTGGCACCGATTAGAAAAGTGAGAGAGAGAGACAGAGACAGAGGTTTTCTGGGTCTTGTACGTATTTACTATTTGGCTATCAAACAACGAGAGAAACGAGGCGGGGCCCATCCTATGCAAAATCATTGATACATGGGAAAAAGAAGAACCATAGGCCAGAAGCCCAGAAGAGAAAAGCTTAGCTGGCTAGCTTTCGCGCATCAATGGATTCAATGCATATCATTATTTGAGTCGTACAAGAAGAAGTTCAGTCACTATCATTACATTTTGGAAAAGATCTGTGATACTCGACTTTGTTGGTATTCTATCAAGAGATGGATTGCCCTGCCCTCCATCTTCATGATCTCTTTCGTTGGTGGCCTCAGCTAACTGGAATCTTCTGTTGCTACATCATATTTGTTGGTTTTCGGCGTTTACCCTTTTTGGGCTTTGCCGTTGTATTTCCTTCTTAGTTTTGCTTTTGCTTTCTGTTTTCACCTGTTCCTTTTTTTACTTTGATTTCTCTATTCTTTGTTTGTTTTGGCATTTGACCTATGTGAATCATGCGTCTGTTTTTAGGTTATGTCCCTTGTACTGTTGTTGCGGCTTTGTGCCTTTTTAATTGTTTCATCCCTTCGACCAAAAAAAATAATTATTGGACATATATAATTAAAGAAATAAAATTATTTTAGGCTGGGTCTCAAGATAAGTGCATGCACCTACACTTATTAATATGAGAATTAATCCAGGAACTGGCATAATAATAAGAAAAGTAATTATCTTAGCAGAATATTCTAGTAATTAATTAACAAAAGCTGCAGGCTTTACGTAGCTTTAATTATAAATGTAGTTTCAAAGAATAAATTAATTTTGCACACGAAACATGTGCACAGAATAACCTTTTTGATGAATCGATAATCAGCCTTCATTCGTAGTTCATGATCATAAGAAATCGGGGTTTCTTTCTGATTCGATCAACTTCAAGTGTTTGTGTATCGCCGGCCTGATCTATCTAATTAAATGACGAATAAACAGTGTGCATATAACAGGAAGGTTACATATAATCATAAGTGCTAGCTTACAAAAAGCAAATCAAATTAATGATGAGAAGTAGCACTTCAAAACATGGCTCTTAATTGGATTGGTTTTCTCCTCTAGCTGCATATATGAAATTACAAATAAATCGAACTGAGGGGCTTCAGTCGAAGAGAGATGAAGCCCTCTGCATTCTATATAATAAGATCAATGCATTTGGCGCCATCTCTCCTACGACAGAAGTCCCTACACATCGGTCTTAATCTTAATCAGTACTAGCTACTACTACTGTACTTTAAGTAGTAACTAATGCTCTTTCAAGTCTCTGAAACCCTGAGATAGATATATATGCTGCAGTTTTCAACACAAATTTTCATCCTTCTACACAGATACCACACGATTGCATATTTGGAGTGTTATATATAGGCATTGAAAGCCACATTAGTGCTGTTATTTCTGTCTTCCTTTTTTTAATACAGTAGTACGGACTTGATTAATTAATTGATACTGTGAAACCATAAGGAACAAACACAAACTCCAAAGTTTCCACTCTTAAAAATCTCATTTGGGTAGGTAATATCCGAGGAAGGCAACAAGTAACTAGAGTATTATGAAATGCAATTAGATTAAAGCCTCATGGATAAGGCACACAAATGAAGAACATATATATAAATAGGTTATCAATTAACCGGCCAATAAAGTTATATGTCATCATAGAATCTCAATAAAAATCGATATATTATTTTCTTCGCTACAATTGTACCTACCTCATAAGAATCGATGATTTGTTAAGAGATTTGTCAAAGCAAAACATCTAGAGATGATCTGCCAGAGTTTCATTAAATAATTATATTGATCACTTGTATAGTTGTATATCAACTATATATCCTAATCTCTTCTTTTTCATACATTACGATGACGTCATCTGGATGATGAACAAAGTTAATTCCAAGTGGATGATGATTGAAACTTACATCCAAGTGAATGATGATTGATCAAATATTGAATTGAACTTAATTAAACCTGATAGACATCTTATCAATTAACAACTAGTATGGGCATATTGCATCTGCTAATTAGTGAACTATATGTGCCTAGCTAAAACAATCATATTTTGACAAGCTTTTAATTTTACTGTTATGATATTTAAGAAAAAAACAAATGAAACATGGTGAAAATGGAACAACCATGATTATTATTTTGTCGACATAATGACACTTATGTAAAACAACTGGGTTTTGATGTTGTACGTATAGTCTATCTTATATTTCAGACAGGATATGAATCTATGGTCTATACA
>LYNE01000481.1:50881-66822 GCA_001662545.1 Rosa x damascena | reverse complement strand
AAATAAAATGAAAAAATAAAATAATTGTAGTGGAAACGTGGTGGTGGTTTTCTATGAGAAACTCTCACTATTTTTAAGGGTTAAAGGGTTTTTTACTTCAACAGTGTCTGAACTCTTCGAGGACTTTTGAAATGATACCTGAACTTTCAAAGTTATCAATGTGATACCTGGACTCATTTTTTGGTATCAACGTCGTACCTGCGGTCGATTTCCGTCACAGAACCATTAACTATGACCACGTGCCCAGCACGTGAGGCACTTAATGAGGTTAAAAGACTAATTTAACTTCAAAAGTATATACTTCAACAGTGTCTGAACTCTTCGAGGACTTTTAAAATGATACCTAAACTTTCAAAGTTATCAATGTAATACCTGAACTCATTTTTTCGTATCAACGTCGTACCTGCGGTCGATTTCCGTCACAGAACCGTTAACTATGACTACGTACCCAGCACGTGAGGCATTTCTATTTCCTTTTTCATCTGCAAAATGCAATCAGATATGATGATGAAATTTCCTAGCAAAATGCAAAACCAAAAGCAAAACTTGAATCCAATTCTCTGATGGACAGAGACCGCCGGGGACTCCATCTCATCGGAGTTCTCCAAGCACAACTTGCTTGACGGCTTTGCTTCTCTGAATTTATTGCAGGCCAGAGCGGTGTAGATGGTTTCACTACTTTTGGCCTCCAGATCTGAGACTTGGAATTTACTTGAGATTTCAGACAGAGGGATCAGAGAGAGAATATGGCGCTGCAATCCAGACCTTCTTGTGCAGCTTGCCGGAGATATGACGGAGGCGGGCCACGCCGTCGTGGCACTCAGTTTCCTCACCGCAACTAACATCACAGCATAAGTTCATGAATTTCAAAAATAGTCCATGTCTTTGTAATTGAATCAAAATATGCAAAAATGAAAGAGACTGAGAATCTCTCTCTTTCTCTCTCTGCAACTCTCTCTCTCTCTCAATAGCGGCGAAAAGGCGAAGGATGGTGATGATGGGAGAAAATCTAAAATTGATTTTTCCGCGACTGCGTGTCTGTGTATAACTATATCTATTTGTATATGATTTATCGAACAATGGGGCAATAATCATTTCACTGATTCCAGCTTCTAATCAATTTGTCTAAAAAAGAACCAGCCTTTGGTTATTTGTGGCTGTAATATCAGTACTTAGTGGGAGCATCGGACGAGGTACTCCGGCGAGGCAATCGATGGCGGTTGGGGCGGGTGAGGAACAATCTGAAGGTTTTACGACGGATGAGGTGGATGTGCGCGTGGGGCTTCAGGCGACGACGGGGCATTGAGTGGCTAGGAGCTTCAAGTTTTGCAAGGTAGCCATATCGATCTAGCTGAGTTTAATGTGGTTGTAGTCAGGTAGTGCTTGGAAAGGGTTGGGTGGTTGAGAGAGAAGGTGAGATCTGATTTGCGGCCATGGCTTCCAATCGGAGGGGACAAATCAGAGGAAAGAAGACGTCGAAAAAGAAAAAGTAGAAAGAAAGAAAGCCAAAAAAAAAAAACAATACTTTTGAGGGTAAATTAGTCTTTTAACCTCATTAAGTGCCTCATGTGCTGGGCACGTGGTCATAGTTACGGTTTTGTGACGGAAATTGACCGCAGGTACGTGTTGATACGAAAAAATGAGTCCAAGTATCACATTGATAACTTTGAAAGTTCAGGTATTATTTCAAAAGTCTTCGAAGAGTTCAGACACTATTGAAATAAGAAACCCGTGAAGAACTAAAGGAAGTGGGAAAGGTCATTTTTACCCTTATTTTGTGCCTCACGTGCTGGGCACGTGGTCATAGTTAACGGTTGTGTGACGGAAATCGACCGCAGGTACGAAGTTGATACGAAAAAATGAGTTCAGATATCACATTGATAACTTTGAAAGTTCAGGTATCATTTCAAAAGTCTTCGAAGAGTTTAGACACTGTTGAAGTAAAAAACCCCTATTTTTAACTACCTCCCACACAGTGGCGGACCTGCATTAGGTTCTGGGGGGTCCGGGCCCTGCCAGTTTGAATAGTCTCCTTCTCTGTCCATATATATGCTATATTAGAACCCTCTCTGCATTAATCATTCCTTTCTTATTTCATAGTTTCATACTATACTTCAATGTTTTTAGTCTTTTCCTTTTGTTTTTGGTTTATATTTAATATTTTCAAAACATCCAGTAGGGAATGATATGTATCAAAAATTAAGTTTTTATCTAGCAATACCTTTAATGTAATTGTAAAGGACATTAACTCGTTAATTCTTTGTTTATTTTAATATATACTTTAATTTAATAGTTCAGATGACCAAAAAAAACTTTTTCATTTCTGACACCCCCCCCCTCCCCCCCCCCAAAAATCTTAATCCTGATTCCGCCCTTGTCCCACACACTCTTAAGAAAAGAAAAAAAAAAAACCTCCCTGCACACAGCGTGTGGAGGCCCATGCTAGTGTAAATTAGAACCAAAGTTAAGAACTTATTTACCATAACCGGCCTACTTTATTTACCGAAACCAATACCTAATTACTCTCGAAACTACGGTCTCCAAGTAGGTATTAAATTTTGGAGCCTATCTCTTTTTTGTTTATGAAAATTTCAAAATATTTATCATCAATGGATCTATATTTTGTGGTTTGCTGCTCACCTTTATGGTGTGGGGGGCATTCTAATACATATATTGCGTCTTTAGCATGACTTCATCAAAATGAATAAAACAAGACAACCACATCAATGTGGCAAAATTTATTTTACTCACCCGCCACATCCATCTCATTGATGGATCACCTAGTCAAATTACAAACTTAATTCGTAGTACGTAATTTACTTTCAATCTCTTCCATTGGTTTAGTGATATTAATAATTAGAAAGGCAATTTCCTAGAGACCTCCATAAACTCCATCACTTGATTCAGTTATAATATATCTAGCTTCCAGTCAAAAGCGATTTGGCCGGAAAGAAAGAAGCATCAAGCATGCATGTGAGAGTTATGTCCAGCTAGCTGCGAATAAGCAGTACAATTGGTTGTTGACGACCTGTTGGTCCAAGTCATTCATCTTTCTTGGACTTTTCTTATCTGATTCATTAATCTTGATTGGTTGCTTAGTTTATATATAATTTTGTACTGGTATTTGATTATCTATTCTGAGTAATTTAGAGGACAACCCCTTCATGATGAGTAATTATTTCAATACTAGTGTTTTGTAGGTGCTATCGTATTTAATTCTGATAGATAAACCCATTATATTTCTCAACCGCATGCTAGGTCATATGATGAGATAAATAACGTCGACGTATATATGCGCGGTATGTACATTGTATACTGTTGATAATCAATTCAAGAAATAATTTCTAGCAAAAAGAAGGTAGCTAAAATGCAATGTTTACAAATCATGCAATGGATAATCAGGACAAGCTAGACTTCTTACACACCATTCCTTCTATTTTGACTTATCAATTGGATATATACTATAGTGTGTGTCTTTGAACAACGAAGTGATGGAGAAATTGCAAAGGAAGGTCTCGAGGAAATTTTGGTGTATAATTTTCTAGTCAGTTTTCCAAAGAATCGAAGACCATAAGACCCTGTAAGTCACTAGCAATTAATTAAGCTTCTAGACGATCAAGCTTTAAACATTAATTTACTAAATTGAAGAGGAATATTCATTATATATGCACACCATAATTGTAATTTAGATTTTCCATGATCCCTTTATAAAATCAAGTAGACTCAGAAAAGTAAAAGTAATTTCATGGTATTGCATAGGCAATTTCCTAATCAACAATGTTGAATGTGGAAAAATCTAACATCTTCGGATTTTCCAAATAGAGAGAGAAGCCTTGACACCTTGCTAAAAGACTATAAATATGGCCCAGGCTTGAGTTCTCAAAAGCATGAAGAGAGAAAATAGTTAAAGAGATTGGGGGATTCAGGTCGCAGGAGAGATGGCGCGAGCTACGTATATGTGTTACATCGAGAGCAATATGCATGCTTGCTCCATCCTCCTGTGACATGAAACCCTCTATTTTTTTCTAAATGAGTATTCGTCCTGGATCCTTTATTACTTACATTCTTGATCATCAAATGGATTAAGAGAGGGGGAGAGGAATAAGCGATAAAAGAGGTGGGAGGATTCCTGTCGCAGGAGAGATGGCATAAGCTAGCTTGTATATATCTGATTAAATACCGAGATACTTGGTAAATATATATAGATGAGCTATTGATGGTGTAGTAGCTAGCTTGTGCCATCCTCTTGTGACAGTAATCCCTACAACTTCTTAATTTTGTGCATGTGTATCTAATTACAAGGGGTAAACTAAAGAGAACACAGTGGTAATCCACTCTCTCTATATAAAGTTGCATACGTATTATATGTATGATCTAGCTAGCTGATTGATCTACATATATTCATAGTTTTCTTATTATTTAACCTGTTTGTTTCGTATAGATAATGTTGCCGCAGAGTTTGCACAGAATGAAGAAAAGTACCGAAACGGGAAGCTTGATCGAAGAGGGGCAGGACTGGAGCAATAAAGATTTCATGCTTAAGCAGACATGGCGGATACTAGCTAGAATAGTCATAAATGGTGTAAACAAGAACAGTGACATAATGCAAGATTGGTTTCAAGTTTCTACAGTTCCATGCTTAAGTAGGTCGGATCAGATAGAGTGTATTCTTCACAGTACCGAATTATTATCAAAAGTTTGAGAAGTTTTCATTCTTCTGTATAAATTGTCTTTCATTTTCGGGTAGGATGAAGAATTTGATTAATTAATTGGGTCCTTGAAAAGCCATATTGCCCGAGAAAGAAAGACAGTAATTGATTGCTTTCTATCTAGACCTGAATTTTCCATGTGTTTGGTATGTAGGCTTGCTGACCTTAGAAGGCTTTTCATAGACTTGGAATATATATACTAGACTAATAGTCCGAAGTCTCCCTGAAGGACCTGGAGTTGCCCTTTCACAGGAAGCCTTGTGTTTCACACTTCGTCAAGTCACATGTATAATGTATATGTATCACTATCAAGTATCAACAACAAAACAATGAATTAATCTCGGATTATCATAAGCAAACATGCTTAGGTTAAGATTGGAGGCCATATGTATGAACCTTTTCTTGAAAGAAGCATTTTGTAAACAAATACTGTATATCCTTGTCCATGCCTAGTTTGAGGAAAATGACATTAGAAAGTTTGGAAATTAACTTTCAACCTTCTAGTAGGTGAGATGATTAGATAGTTGGGTGCAACTAGGAAAAGCTCCTCTAAGACATTGTACTAATTGTTGGGTCACTAACTGTGAAAGCATGCTTGAAGAGGCCCAATTACCTTTGAAGCTCAACTTTTACTTAGGGCTGGGCATGGGTCGGGTCTAACTAAAATTTTACTAGGACCGAGACCGGTCCATTTCTTACGATTCAGCCCAAAGCCTGTTTTGCAATCAACAGGGACCAACCCATTTCATTTCGGCCCAGGCTCCCAGGCTTTAGGGCCGAAATACCTGTTTTCTACTTATGTGTGTGTGTGTGTGTGTGTGTGTGTCCTGAAAACTTAAATACAAATCCAAAGTTCAAGTTGCAATTCAAATATCCAGATTTGAAATACACAATATCCAAACTCAAATACAAGAAGTCAAGAACAATTCAAGTGGCAATTCAAATACAAATTCGAAATTCAAATACAAATATGTAATTCAAATAGAAAGTCCAAATTTAAATACAACAATTCAGCAACACTTTTGAAAATATTAGGATGAACGTGTTTCTGGGTATTGGGGATTGATAGATATGTTGCAATCCCTACTAGGTTGAAAACCAAAAATCACACAGAACACACAACTTTTGGTTACGCAGTGAAAACCTCAATTTGAGATTAAAAATACTGCGGGACTTTTACTCTTCAGAATCCGAAAGAAAATTAATCCACTAATGGTGAAGGATACGTTTCTTTACAAACACAATTAGCACTATTATTGGCTACAATCATTAGACTAACTAATGAAGTGTTTGTCTTGAACCTTGACTACCTTCTTCACTTGAACGATCTTCAATTATCGCTCTTTTTGCATCCACATCTTCTCTACTGATCTCGAGAGAACCAATGCATATGAGTGAATGAACAATCAGACACGTACTTAGACACGAAACAAGTGTTTCATGGATTCCTATGGGACTCTTTCTAAGCAAACAAGATGCACAATAATCTTTGCGTTAAAAGTCATCATCAAATGAATGCTACTTTTTTGAATATATTGAGGAGAAAACAAATCCTCAACAATCAAGACTTTACCCTAATTGGACTCCTAATAGAAAAAATCTTTTAATAAAAGATATCCAATTAAAATAAACAGATCTTAAATCAATTAGGACTTCAAAGGAACGATTTTAAAAGTTAGAAAATATCTTTGTAAAGTAATACTTAAAAGAACGAAATATACTTTCTAAAGTCGAACTGCCTAAAACGTAGGACTGACATGTGTTGGAATCCCAGTGCTTATGCATGAGATGCATTTACCTGAAATTCTCTGAGACCAGTTTGTAGGCTTCTTCACTGCTTTGTATGGGATTGCCAACACAACTGTACAAATCTTGTCCCTACAACTTTTTTCTAGTCTTCTATTCAGCAATTCAGCAATTCAGCAGCTATGCAGCAGGCCATCAATTGGCAACCACGTTTTTAATTCCCATAGGTTGTAGTTTGACTGCTTTGGCCAATGGAGCTCTTGCAAAGCCTTGCTGTTACTGTTTAAAACCGTGACAACCTCAGTCAGCTTGAGGAGGAGGGAATCAAGAGAAGCGGGTGAGACTGCAAGTGACATCTCCAGAGATTTGCTAATCTCTGTGGCCAGGTTGAAGGAATTGTTGAGGACCTGAATGGTCTGGCGGAGGATTTTGGCAGAGACTGCGGCTTCGTTCCGGAGGGAGTATACATTGCCCTCAATCCCACGACTCCAACCGGTAATGGCTACGTCGTCTTTCTCCACCAGTGCCTTCAGGCGGTCAATTGTTGGAACCTCTTCAGGGCAATCGAAGTAGACTTCCTCAACAGATTCATGGCTACGAAAGAAAAACAAGGTATAAATGAGAATTTTATCAAGTAACAAAACAAATTACAACATAAACAAAACACAGGAAATCAAATTTCTAGTACCTAGCAACAACCCGATGCCCATCAAGAGCAAAACCAAACGGAAGCCTACCAAACATACTTATATCAAAGTGATTCAAACAGATTTTCTTTTCAGTTTGAGTGTGGGTATGGAACTGTTTGCTACAGTTTTAGATCCTATATTTAGAGAAGGAAATTTGAATTTCAAAAAACCGATTGGTTGAAAAAGGTGCACACGGATTGCCAGGGTGGCAATCTCAAGCAGTCAGAACCGTCCGATTTTACCACCTGAAAGCAAAACGACAACGACAAAAATATCCCAGATCCGGTAACAGAAAAATGGAAACGATGAAGTTTACCTGAATTTACTTCATTGCACGTCTTCTTCGTTTTCGTCTTCGTCTTCTTCTTCTGTGAGGGCATCGATAAAGATGTCGTCTTTAAGGTTCTTCATTCTTCTTCTTCTGACTCATCTTCTTCTACAATGGTGTGTGTGGGTGTTGATAAAGATTTCATCTTTTGGGGTCTTTGGAGGCTCTGAGGATCTGTGAGGGCATTGATACAGATCTGAGAGGGGGCTTGAAAAAAATTTCATCTTTGAAGGAATGGCTATGAGGATCTGGAGTGGGCTTTCAAAGAAGGCTATGAGGATCTGAGAAGGGGTTGATAAAGATTTCATCTTTGAAAGAATGAAGAAGGCTATGAGGATCTGAGAGGGGGTTTGATAAAAATTTCATCTTTGAAAGAATGAAGAAGACTATGAGAGTCTCTGAGATAACACGAGAGAAAGGACTCAATGGGTTTTGGAGATGCAATAATATATGCATACGAGGTTGTCGGGTTCTTGAATTACGAAAATGTCCCCATACTTTAGTAATTTTTGCTTAAAAAAAATGTTGTATACCACTGGATGATGTGACACGTTGCTCAATTTTTGTTTAGAATGGCTGTTGGATTTTGACACGTTGCCATCTGAAATCAAAAAGAGAAAAACCGACATTTCGTCTCTGTAAATATATCAATTTCAAGGATAAATTTGAACAAACCAGACCGAAGCCTTTCAATCTTGTTGTACGTAATCGAAAACAAGCACAGCTTCAATCTTCTTCATTCGCAAAGAACACTAAAAAGGGTGCTAGAAAGAGAATTTATTGCAGCACAATCAGTTGATCGAATAATCTAATGAGTCATATTGAAAAGGACGATATGAAAGTATTTAAAGAAAAACATAACTACGTAAGATTCAAATATAGTTCGAGAAATTACTAATCATTTCATTTTGAAGTATAATTCGTGCGGGTATATAAAATATGTGTCGGGCGACAATGTCTCTAAGCGTACATCTTTTCTTTTTTCTTTTTTTCTTTTTTTCTTTTTCTTATTTTCTTTTGGTCATTAGTCTATGCCTTATGTTCATAACTTTGCATAATGAGATGAAAAATTAAATCGATGTAATAAAGCAAATGTTTTTTTGAAAATGGGTTTGGAACCCAGCCTAACTGGGAGGCTCAACCCTACGCCCGTTATTTATATTAAAAATAGAGATTTGCATCGAAGGAGTAATTAAACGCTAGTAAGCCGTCCATAGCTTTAAAAGCAAAGATCCAAAAACATAGCCCAAAATCACCCACCAAAAGCCTTAGCTCAAAGGCCAAACCCTAACTGTAACATGTGCCCGTGGAAGAATCCAAACCTTATTTGCACTCTTGGGCCAAACCCCAAAGACATTGGGCACCCCAACTTCTATCAGCACCCAAGCCCCCAAAACTTAGAAACTGGCGGGATGAAACCGACCTATATTGTCATTCTTTGTCACCCCTTCCGCAGCCACGTAGTATGGTGATCCATGGCAATGGCGCCGCACACTATCGCTAGAATCACGGCTCCATCTCCCTCAAAGCTCATCGACACCACCAATAGCAACAGCGGCTTCATCTCTGTCAGTAGTACAAACCAGATCCATGCCCCATGCCAACTTGACCTCAAAGTCTTGCTCCAGCTTAAAATAAAGCAAAATTGAATCCCCACCATCATAAACAGTGATTCGGCCGACACTATAGGGCCAGCCACCAACAGAGGACTAGGTCAGTAAATGCCTACCCCTTAGCTAGTCCCGATCAAAGCCGGTAGCCTCGTGAACTTCAACATTGAAATACCAGCTAATATTGTCGACAAGCAGAAGAGAAAGAAGATCTATACATTGGATCGCTATCTTCCTGACTCGCCAAAAATGAAGCGAAAACATGTGGTTCATCTACAGAAGTCGATGTTAAGCTGGGCTGCTGGGGCTGATGGACTCCCGACAGATGTGTTTGACCCCCAGTAGGGCCGCTGGAATCCCTTCAAATATTAGAACTGCAGGTTCTAAGATTTCGTATGTTCAACTTCAAGTTCAAATAAATTTGATGCTCGAAACTTCAGGCTTGAGGTAATTAAAGTGAAGTTTTGATTTCACTTTTTAACTAATTTTTATTTTGTACTCGAAGCTTCGGGTTCGAGTTTTTACTGTTAGAACTTCGGGTTCTATCATGTGGTACTTTGGACTTCTGGTTCAAAAAAAATGTACACTTGAAATTTGGAGGTTCGAGATATCAGATTGCTGGTCCGTATAAAAAAAATTACTTTAATGAAAGAAAATAAGTTATTAGAATGCGAGCAAATAAATAAAATAATAATGGAAACTTTTGGTTCCATTAATGAAGAGAATACACAGAACTTCTAGTCTGGTTCATGATAATCTTCTATCTCTCTTAAAATTGCACAAGAACGTAATATTGTCTTCTAGACAATTTCTCTTTAAAAAATGTATAGTCAAGAGGCTTCTTGCATTGACTTAGTGTCCATCCTCAAACTACAACTTCTGGAGGTGGTTTGAACCCCATAATTGAAAAAAAAAATTAGAGTAACTTTAGGCCCTCTTATAATTGGGGATTAAGATGAGTTTATATAACGTCGATGATCTTCTGAGCCTTGTTAATTGCATAAGTTGTGGGGAGCTTCATGTCACAATTTTTCAACTTACATTTCATAACCCTTGAGGAACTTCAGGCCCCCATATGACTAGGAATCACAATACGTGGGTTCGATTATTGTTTAACTCTGAGGAACTTCTGGCCCTCGTTAATTGTATCGGCTCTAAGAAAATTCATGTTGCAATTTTGAGTATATAACCCTTGAGAAACTTAGGCCCTCATATAATTGGATCAAGAAACTTCTAGTCTCGATCGATTTGGTCCACAACTAGACATCTATATCAACTTCTCAAACAAATGAATCGAAATCCAAATAATAGATCAATAAAAATATACCTGGATTTCAAAAGAATTACACGTGGTAGTTGAGATACCCAATTTATGCTTGCGATAAGCATATATTTGCTATTGTGCATATCTCAATTTTTCTTCACCTGTATATGCAAAATATATGTATATATACGAGTCCGATAATGAGCAATCAGGAATGGGTGTAATTAAACAACCCAGAATAGAAGATAATGTTTAATCATAATAATGATGTTCTGAGACTACTAACAGTGCGATAAGGCCAATGATTATACAATGAATGATACAAATCCACTTGCTGTAAATCAAATTCAAGAAACCATCACTGATACGCTTAAAATAGGGGCTCAACTTAACCCTACAAAATGTAGTCGTTAGCAATATAGAGTAAGCAAGGATCGTTCGATGCCAAAGATTGAGGGTAACTATATTAATCACACAAAAGAAAACAAACTAAAGCACAAAACAAATAACAAAACTAAGAGAAAGAAAAACGTCAAAGAGGAGAAAGAAAAGATGGCAGGACAAGACGGGGATAGAAGGGTGCGTTGCAATCCTAAGTTGAAACAGATTTGGGGTTTTTTAATTTCTACGAAAATAAAAGGGAATAAGAAAGCAAAAATGATTTTAGAGTTTGAAAACAATATGGAGAAGACGTTAGAGACTCAGAAATCCACCACCAATTACCTTCGAACAATGTTGAGTTAACCTAGTTTCAATTACTAAGGTGCAAACAGAAACCAACCAAGAAACGAGTCGGAGCAGATCATGTCCCTCATTAATGTTTCCCTAATTACTTAGTATACGTGAACGCACAATATATAGCTAAGCCTATCAAACATGCAATCAAGGTATAGAACGCTCTCCTATCAACAACACATATAGTGTCAACACATTTGAAGCATTAAGACCTCATGGAAGCGATTGGTTATAGAGTTGCAGTCTAGTGTGGAATGCCTACCTAGCATGCTCTTCTAGTTGTTTAAAACATCAACTTTTGTCCAAATCCTTGCATACTTGTGGATTAGAAAACAAGACGATTATGTGAATTATTTTCTAAACCTAGCTCCAATTACATGCATAAATCCTATGTTGGCCACCATAAAACAAACACATGCAAAAGTTTTCAATCAATCAGAATTAAACAACCAATTCACAACAAAGATCAAGAAACTAAATTTAAACAAAATAATTGTTCTGTATAGTTGGGGCTTAAAACCTCGCCCCTAACAAAAAGTAACTAGCCACACATTGTTTGAAAGCTAAAATAAAACAGATAGAGAAAAAGAAGAAAAAGAAGAAAAAGATGGTGGCGGATGAATAAGAAAGAGAGATAGAAGAGAAGGTGAAAGGCGTGGTCCCCTTAAACGTGTGCAGAAGCTCAATATATATAGGAGAAGAGCAGCCCTAGTTTCCTTATTCAACAATGCTTTGAAAACCTTCCCTAGTTGCTTGAGGATTCCTTTAATTGGTGCTCAATTAAATGATTTTCAAATCTTGGTAATCTTGCCATAATCTTGTGGAATTATTCTAGGACTCTCCTTGATATTTTCAGCATCAAAAACCTTCCAAAAATGCCCTAGAAATCGGTCCAAAGAAGAGTCTCGGCCAAAATGCCCTGTTTTGACTAGGATTCAATTTTTGTCTCTGAAGTTTCCTTCTTGGGAAAGGAACGCCTTTCTCTCGCCACTTTTCTGGATGGTTCTTGACTCCTACGTGTTCTATGACATCATATCTTCTAGATCGATCAACAATCTTCTGGAAAAACTTCAATTAAGTCGCCGAAAAAGATCTTCTAAAAAGCTTCGTGAAAAGCTGTCAGTTTCTGCCTTATTGGGAAGCCTGTTTTGACTTTGATTTCCTGCTGTTGACACTTCTGACCAGTTCTTTAGCTCCAGTTGAAGTATAACATCATGTCTTCAAGGATCGCAAGCCTTTCTGTAAAGGTACAGCGAGGAGAATGCAAGAATTGCTGCTCAAAACCGTTCCCAGAAAGCTGATTCTGAAACTGCAGTTTTTTGCTTTGCAGCAACTGTTTTGCACAATGATTTCCTTTGGACTTTCCTTGTAATTTCCGGCCAAAAGGTTGATCAAACTTGGTCCTTTGCATCAGTACTTCATGATCCATGGCTTCGTTGCTCCTTTTCAGCTCCTATTTCTCTTGAATCACTCCACGAACTACCTAAAAAGAAAACAAAGTTAAAACTGACTTTTTAAAGGAAATAGCTAAGAAAAGTGTAAAGTATTGCACATTATATTTGTCGCATTTTATGCTCCTATCAATCACCCAGTAGCTTTTGTTGTAAACGCATAGGCATACCCAAAAATAAGATAATTAGCAAGTCGTGCCGCACAAAGGGAAAAAAAAAACAGGTGGTATTAAGTCGAATAAAAAGCTATAATTAGAAATCATAGGTTTAGCAAAATCATGCAGCATATGAATTCAAAATATAAGATTAAGAAGCAACAGAAGTCAAAGTAACTTAATAAATTGAGACCACCCATTTTGTCACAAGTCCCAAACCAAGACCACCATGAATCTTTAACAAGCCGATCAAGCCCAATTAAAATTGGTAAATTTGAAAAATGCGCATTGATATGAAAACAGATTCAATAAAGAAACGATGCAAGTGGTATGTACGTGCAATAGAAATACGCGAGATCATGTCAAGAACAAAATTGAGAGATTAACTTCCACATCGCACAATGAATATTAACTTCCACATCGCACAATGAATGAAGATATTAAACTCATAGATCAAAGTTAAGGTCAAAAGCAACAAGGCTGCACCAAAAACTTTATCATCATGGAGTCTAAAAAATTTATCTTCATGGAGTCTAAAAAATAGAGCAAGCGTGCTGATAACGTGTTATAAAGTAGAGAGAAGATGAAGAGAGAATAGTTGGGAGGAAGTAGAAGTGTTCTCTTTTAGTCTCATTAACTTCCTTTACATAGAGGTAGAGTTTACATCAAAATACATAACTAATGAGTATTTACGTGGACATCCACATAGATAATAATATTTACAACAAAAAGAGGAAAAATAGCCGGGTAAAATCGACCTACAAAAGAAACTATTTCAGCATTTTTACCAAACAAACTACATAGAAGAAACTGTTTCAGCGTTTTTACCAAACAAACTACATAGAAGAAACTGTTTCAGCGTTTTTACCAAACAAACTACATATAAGCACATCTACATACAGTTTTGCAAATGTACATAAACACATAGAGATAGTATCTACATGAAAAAAATAGAATATGATACAAACCCCAACAAATAAATTAGTTATGTGTTTCTAAAAGCGGTAAAACTCCGTTTACTTGTAGTTCCGTCACAAGCTATGAAATGTACTTGGTTGTCACCCATTCATGATCTCAGTTAACCTTTGCTTTTCCGTCCATCGTTTTATTATTCCTATTTTGCCACCAAAAAGTGAAAGTTCCACTCTAATTTGTTGTTTAGGGTCACTACTGAAGCCAACTTCGACCGCTTCTCTTTCCTTCCGTAGCAGTTAGTAACTTAGTACCCATCAAAATCAAAGCATAAGGTCCTCTCTCTCTCTCTCTCTCATTCCCAATTCCAATCCCTCGTTTCAGTTCCCCAAAATAAACTTCCTGTTTTAGAGGTCAGTTGCTATAAAGCTTATAGTCTATCGTATGGGTTACTGCCAATCTAATGTTTATTTGTTGGGGTTTGTATCATATTCTATTTTTTTTTTTTGTGCGACTCATTGCATTCTAGTAGCTCCCTTTCATGTTCATCTTTATGCGTGCTTCATTATTTTTCTATCTTGAGCTGGGATTTGTGTTTGTGCCAGATGGGTTCTATAATGCACCATAATTTAAAGCTTCCTTTCTTATTTTGGTTTGGGTTTCGTTAAAATTTTGAGATCTTCGTGCACCCTCTACTCCTGGCCTTCTGTTTTTCAGCCTTTGACTGGCCTTTTTAGTGGTTCTCTTTTTACTTACACTTGTTGACCTTCTGTATTCAGTTGTTGGCTCACCATGAGCTATTCAATCCTCATGGATATATGTAGTGATGATGAAACTGGTGAGCCAAACTCAGTGTCCCCAGCGCTAACTTCTCAGCAATTTCGAAAAGCTATCTGGAAACTACAAATAGCACAGGAAAAGGGGTCCAGAAATGAGGGTAAAGCTCTTATCACTTATTTTCTTTGCTTGCTTTGAGCTTACCTTGATTGTGTCCCTGGTTTTCGTGGCATTCGATGTAGTGCTATCCCCAAATGATTAAGAAGTTCTACTTACTTGATGTGTTTGTATCATTTAACTACAATTGGGAACTTGAATTCTGTTTGACTAGCTGGATTATGAAGTATCACATATATGAGATAAAATTCAATTATGACTTGGGGTATTACTTTATCATGGTCAACATCCACCAGTCAAATTTGTTACTGATAAAGAGCAATTAGCTGAGATGAAAAATTGAGAACCAAAACATGATGCAGCGTGTGAAATGGGGGCCAAGAGGATGGTGGGATTGTTTGGGGGATTTATGTCAGGGACAGTGCTGTTGGGGAGAAGCTGAGCAAGAGGCCTCGAGTTATCATGATCAATTGACAGAAGCCTTTGCGGAGATGAGCGACTACTCAAGTGCTCCTAGCGCACCTCAGAGGCTCAGATACCAATTGTAATATGGTATAGAACCTATTCTTTCACGTTCTGTTTCTTGATGATAAGAGATCGTAGTAGGAAATGAGTAACATCTTTCAGAGTTTAATTCCTATGTTAACTGATCCTAGTAGTTTCCTTAGCCTTTTTTTGTATTTTTTTTTGGCAGATTGAGTTTGAGTCAAGAGTTTTATATGGGGGAGTTTGATATTGATCAGAACCCGCCTATTCCTCTGCGGGATGTGCTTGGGAAGGTGGAGCCTTACTTGATGGCATATGAGGGTATTCAGATTCAAGATGAGTGGGGAGGTATAGTTTTGCTTGCTCTTGCGTTATTTTTGTCCTCTGATTTGGCTGATGTGTGATGTAATTCTCTGTCTCCATCTTTATGTCACACTAATATGTTACCATAGGAGTTTCCTAGTAGTTGATTTTGTAAAGCCATAGGAGTTTGTAGTAGTTAATCATTACATGAGGAATTTAGATGTTTCGGAGCTGATCAAAAAGTTGTATCTTGATTTTCTAATACAATTTTTTCTATGGCACTTACTTCCTCTTTGTTGATATGCCCATATGCCATATAGTTTATTTAGTCTCAAAATTTAATGAAGAGCTACTCAGAATGGAAACATACATGTGTTTATGTATGTTTGTATAGGAGCTCTTAGAATATGTACATGTATATGTTTCGCAGCGGTCAGCGTCTGTCTGTAACTATGATCTCTCATCTGTCTATAATGCAATGCTGAGTATTCTGAAGTAATGAGATCGAGTACCATGTTCTTTTTGAATGGAGGATTTATGTCTCTCCTTTAGTTTTAGTGTTCGTGTTTTTTAAGCCCTTTGGTTGTAGTTTGACTGCTTTGGCCGCGCCGGTGGTTCTCTGGGACAGTGGGACTCCCCTGGTTCCTCTAATAAATTTG
>LYNE01000481.1:3681-44593 GCA_001662545.1 Rosa x damascena | reverse complement strand
ATCAAATTCTCTGCCACATCAGCTGGAGTCATGTTGGTCTCCCCCAATAACCGTTCAATGGTACCAAACAGTTCATGTGACTCCAGATCCAAATAGTTCCTCGCAAGTACTTTGAATGCTTCATAGCAACAGTAGGACAATTGAATATGCTTGTCCATCCTTCCTCTTCATATGAGAGCAGGATCAAGTTTGTCCACATAATTAGTGGTAAACACAATGATTCTTTCACCTCCACAAGCTGACCAAATACCATCAATGAAGTTCAATAGCCCGGATAATGTAACCTCACTTGGTTTGCTTTCTTCTCCTCCCCTCATTTTTTTTAATCAGTTCATTTTCTTCTTTATCTTCATCATCCTTCTCCTTCTTCTTTCGTTGCCCCGTGAGATCAAGCGAGCAATCAATGTCTTCAATCACAATAATAGCCTTGTTTGGGATGTCAATCAGCAACTTCCTCAGTTCAGTGTTGTTCTTCACCATGGTCAGCTCAAGATCATAAACATCATAGTTCATGAGGTTAGACATGGCAGCAATCATAGTGGACTTACCAGTGCCTGGTGGCCCATACAGGAGATAACCCCACTTCCAAGCCTTCCCTATTTTCGCATAGTAGTCTTTTCGCTTGCTGAACTTGATGAGGTCATTGACGATTTCCTTTCTTTTTCGGCTCCATTGCTATGGTCTCAAATGTTGCAGGGTGCTCAAAGACTACAGGGCTCCATTTAGTTGCTTTGTAATAAGACCAATTCTGAGCTGAATTGTTAATGTAGAGCTTTCTTTGCCTGTTGCTCACTGCCGCCTTGTTTTCTCACATGGTCTAGATAAGACCCCATGATTATATTGCAGTGGCGTCTGTGGAAGGTCAGCTTATAATGTCTCTTCTCATCAGACTGAGGATAGAAGGAGAATGAAGATTGTTTAGGCGTGTTTTTCCTGGAATCCCACCACTGCTTAATGCCTTGAAATTCATCTGTCACCTCTTCATTATCATCCATAGCAAGGACTAGAGACTTGCTGTCTTTGACATCTTGAGGTTTCAGCCGTTTCGCTTCAGTAGAGGACTTGGTGCTGAGGTAGCTTTGGATGGTAGCAAAGAGCTCACCGCCTTGTACCACTCGCCGGTATATTCATCAAAGGAAATTTGGATGTAAGGGTACACTTAGCCAAACAATTTCTGGGTATATTTTTCGATAGGACCTCGAAGTTGATGAGGAAAGTATTGTTGAAACATGGCATATGCAAACATGGCACTGGCAATCACTGAGCCCAGTTGAGGCTTATGTTATTCACTTGAAATCGTGCGAACCATGATCTTAATATGACACCCGGAATTTTAATACTTCAGTGCACTATTGAACTGTAGCAGAATATGAGTAACGTATTTGCCTCAATTAGTATTTTGTTGTATTACCACTGATCACATAGAAGGTGAACATGGAAAGATTCTACTTGGCTATGGTTCTTTTTTTTTTCTTCTATTGATGAGTATTTAATATTTGCTAGGTCCATCTGAAGTCATAGAGCTCTCTGTCATAGAAGTGCAAATGTGAGGTGTGAATCAAAGAGAGAAGATAAGATGTGTGAATGAAAGTAGGTATTTGTGGTCAGCTAAATTACCATATAATTCTTGTTTTTATTTTATTTTTTATTTTTAAAAAATAAATTATTTGGAGAGAATTGTATTGATTGATAATGAAAATTACAGAAGATTTGTATACCCTTAAATTTTTTAAGACAACTTGCTGTTAACAAAGAAAGATGATTCTGGTAATAGAGAAAATAGTTGCACACGGCACAGCTTGTGTAGTTGACAATAACTTATTGTATGATAAACAACTTGTTCAAGGGGTTAACTTCATGTTCAACACCCTCATTTTTCCACTTCTCTTCTTTCCCTGCCTTTAACTTGTTTTGCGTCTCTCTCTCTCTGTCTTTTTCGACATCACTTCATCCTTAGTTTTCAATCCATATGACCCTAATATGACAAGGTTTTTCTCTTTATTCTCGGAGACGCGATGATGTAATACCTACTAATCATCTGAGTGATCTCATAGCGTAGGTGAAGATAGAAAGATTCTAATTTGCTGCTTGGCTTTTGGTTTCTTGTGTACGTTTTCCAGGAAGGAGCCACACAATTATACAATGTTTGCAATCTGTAGACGATGACTAAGAAGATTCCAGGTCAACTAGGGTCTGGCTGGCTATTGCCTCCGTACGTACGTTATGATCATAAATATAACTGAAGAAAGTAATGATTCTGATGCTAAGATGCATGCACACTAATTTTTGAACACGGCAGTTACAAAACTTTAACTTGTTTGCAGTAGCTAGTGATAAGCATGTAGTACATTGATATTTAACTTCATTTTTGCTCCAGACTCACCTGAGATGAATTTGATGGATGCTGATGTTGAAAGATTGCATTGCTCAGGTTAGTTCTCTGGTGGTATCAGTTACATTCTCAGTTACATGGTTAAATTAACGTTGCTGCTTTAATTAGTTTCCTATTCCTCAATGTTAATGCAAAATTTAGATCCTTTCATTGATGCATTCATTGCTATTATTCTGCTGATACGCGATTTTGAGTTATTCAATACCAAATGGTGTTCAAGTTGTTCCTCACGCTCTTTTGGATTACATTCTGAGATCTACTGTTAGTACCTTGGCAGTTTTAATAACTGCACACCAAGGCACCTATTGCGGAACCTAGATGAGCAAACATGTCTGATGGAGCTTCAACTTTGAGTCGTCAGTGCTTGCGTGTTTTTGTTCAGAATGGGGTGTGTTGCACTTTTGTGAATGTTTAGGTGAAGGTTATATTGTTTTGTACGAAAAATGGAGAGTGAGTCGTTGAGGGTTGTTTTTGTGTGAATACAATAAGCATTCTGGTGTAGAATTGACTGGTGGATTTGTTTCCATGCTTTACGGTCGGCAAAGGCTGTGTGGACTACTTTGGCATGGTTGCAAATTGGGTCAAGTAAACCTACTGTAAACTACTAGGAAACTCCCTGGAAACGTATTGAAAATTCTTAGGACCATGACTTCATATCCTAATGATGTCATGATCTTTCATTTCAACATCATGCACATTCTTTCTTGAACTCTTCTCCTTACTGAATGATACAGAATCTGTGGAGGAACCACTCTTCTATGGTCTTAGGGATCCAATACAATATGGGCACATGTGTTTTCCAGATTTTCACGGGACTATAAATTGGGAATTAGCAATAATGTGCATTGCTCAGTTTTGCTTAATAGACATCCCACCCTTATCACTATGACTGCATTTAACTAATTATAAATGCATGTGATGATCATACTGGTGTGCATGCGTTTATTAAAAAAGTGAATTACTGCCAAGCTAATTTGTCCTTAATTTGAGCTAGCAGCAATAATAGTACTTTTGCTCATTGGCTGCAGGACAGATGGAGATAATTCACCAAAACATAAAGAGAGGGATAGAAGGAGATTGAATAATTGAAAGTGAAGGTGGGTTTCCCGATCCTTGTGGTCATTCATGGTAAGGTCTCTAGCCTCTAGAGATTCCCCATTCTGAAATAATAGGCTCTAATAATGCTAAAACCCTGTAGCTTGCTTTGTGGACTTAATTTCCCATCTAACTAGCCATATAGGGTTAAAAGTTGCTTGAACTATGAAGCTTTTGCATTCTACCTCTGCATTTCATATAAAAGTTTTTCAATTTTTACTGGCACTAGAAACCTAGAGTGAATCCATGCAACATAAAATTTTAATCAGAGAAACAAAAACATAAATATTAAACATAAATTTTAATCATTGCTATGAAAAATGTTAAACAACTCCATTATTCTCATTAAACATTGGGAAAGACACAGTGATCAGGATGGATAATGGAACAGGAGGTTTTAGTTATGCAGATAATTAAACTCTTTTCCTCATTTTCAATAACTCCATTTTAGCTGATGTTCCGATACATTTCTCTTCAACTTTAGCAGACTCCTCAGTTTTCTTCTCTGCTTTCTCTGCCTTCAATTTTGCTTCTTCCTCTGCCTTCAATTTTGCTTCTTTCTTTGCGTTCACTTTTGCATCGTTAACTGCCTTCTTGCTTGCTTCTTCCTCAGCCTTCACTCTTGCCTCCTTCGCAATCTCTAGAGCTTCAATCAATTTCTTCAAACAAGAGATGGCATCCTCTACATTAGATTTAGCCATTTAGGCATCAAATTCTCTGCCACATCAGCTGGAGTCAGTTGGTCTCCCCCAACAAAGGTTCAATGCTTCCGAACAATTCATGTGAATCTAAATTCAAGTAGTTCCTTGCAAGCACTATGAATGCTTCATAGCAACAATAAGACAATTTGATATGCTTGTCCATCCTTCCTCTCCTTATCAGTGCAGGATCAAGTTTCTCCACATAATTAGTGGTAAACACAATGATTCTTTCACCTCCGCAAGCTGACCAAATACCATCAATGAAGTTTAATAGCCCAGACAAAGTAACCTGGCTTGCTTTGCTTTCTTCTCCTTCCCTCATTTTACGAGTTGGATCCTTTTTCTCTTTATCTTCTTCATCTTTCTCCTTCTTCTTCTTTCATTGGCCCATAAGATCAAGTGAGCAATCAATGTCCTCAATCACAATAATAGCCTTACGTGGCGTGTCAATCAGCAACTTGCTTAGATCAGTGTTGCTCTTCACTGTCATCAGCTCAAGATCATAAACATCATAGTTCATGAGGGTAGACATGGCAGCAATCATGGTGGACTTACCGGTGCCTGGTGGCCCATACAGAAGATAACCCCGCTTCCAAGCCTTCCCTATTTTCGCATAGTAGTCTTTCCCCTTGCTGAACTTGATGAGGTCATTGACAATTTCCTCTTTCTTTTTCGGCTCCATTGCTATGGTCTCAAATGTTGCAGGGTGCTCAAAAACTACAGGGCTCCATTTAGTTGCTTTGTAATAAGACCAATTCTCAGCTGGATTTTTAATGTAGAGCTTTCTTTGCCTGTTGCTCACTGCTATTGCCTTGCCTTGTTTCCTTACGTGGTCAAGATAAGACCCCATGATTATATCGCGGTGGCGTCTGTGGAAGGTCAGCGTATAATGTCTCTTCTCATCGGACCGAGGATAGAATAAGAATGAAGATTGTATAGTCGCGTTTTTCCTGGCAGCCCACCACAGCTTAATGCCTTGAAACTCATCCGTCACCTCTTCATTATCATCCATGGCAAGGACTAGAGACTTGCTGTCTTTGACATCTTGAGCTTTCAGCCGTTTCGCTTCTGTAGAGGACTTGGTGCTGAGGTAGCTTTGGAGATCTACCGTTGGGAGATCTACCCTCGGTTACAAGAAATCAGAAGTTATCAGACTAGGTTTAAGTCATGTTGTTGGAGGTGTTTTTTAAGCCCTTTGGTTGTAGTTTGACTGCTTTGGCTGGTGGTTCTCTGGGACTCTCCTGGCAACTGAAACAGGTTTTTGGTGCAATTGGAGTAGACCTTCTAGTTTGCAGCCTACTTTGGTGGCTGCTTAAGCTAGCAGAATATAGGGGTATTAGAAGGAAAATTAGTGTTGAGGTCTTAATTGCCTTCTAGGAATTTCAGTTTTGACAAAATAATAATAATAATTCAATTATACGATTTTCACTTCAATATCATGCATCCTAATGAACGAAAGTGAGACAAAGACAGAAAACATTATACTGATGATCCAACAACAGTTGCATTTTAACAATAACTTCATCTATCACTTTCACAGATGCATATCTAAAGTTGTAAGTATTGGTTGATCTGCTGTCCTTTCTGGCTCTGTAAAACCTATATCTGTTTGTGGGGAACCTTAAAAAAATTATCTTAGAGAGCAAATAGGTTTGTCACTTGGAACATAATATCTTTCGGAATGTGATCATTCATTAGAATTTATTTTCCTACTTAACTGTTCAGAACTTATAATAGGTATGTGCATCTGGACCCTGCTTATTACAGCCCTTCTTCTATATTAGGCATCAAATTCAGCTTATTACCATGATAAAATTGTTGGCAACAGTATTCAAGTGTATTTAGTTGCACAATCTGAATCTATGTTGCTTGTTGATATAATTTTAGTCCATGACCCATGATATGCTTGTTCTTTCTCCACCCATGATATGCACTGGGTATTTGCTTATTGTCTAGAATTAGGATGTTGTCAGTATGCCTGCCTGTTTTCAACCTGATAGCATATGAATAACTTGAGAATTAACCTATAGGAAGCATCACATTCTCTAGGTCCTCTGGAAAATTGATCTTCTTATTCTGCATATAAATTCACCTCTGCCCTTTTCCTTTGTAGGTTTTGGACATTTGAAAATGTGTTTAAATTAATTCTACCTGTGTCCTGTCAGTTCTCCACTTGCTGCTCCTTTCCAACTGGCCTTGAAAAATTTTCACAGTTCTCCAATCAAAACCGTTCTTGTTTCCTTTTTTTAAGAACATATTATGATGCTATGATCGTTATTTTGACAAAAGTTTGCTTACCCTCACAGGTTCTGCTTGGATGGAACTTTCAAACCCTTTCATTGACTACTGTATATGGGGATGGGACAACCTACCTCGAACTGTTCTCATGTATTATGCAAACTTTATATCATTCCCAGAAGGATGCTTTCACACTGTCATCTGTAATGCACAAGAGTTCCGCAACACAACTGTGAATACTGACCTACATTTCATAACATGGGACAATCCTCCCAAGCAACATCCTCACCACCTCATCCTTGGAGATTTGCAAAGGATGATTAGCAGCAATGCTCCATTGGCAAGAAAGTTTTGCAAAGACGATCCAGTGGTTGACAAAATTGATTCTGAGCTATTATTTATGGGTCCAGGCATGCTTGTTCCTGGTGGTTGGTGCACAGGAAGAAGGGAAAATGGGTCTGATCCATGCTCTGTTATTGGTAATACCACAGTTCTCAGGCCTAGTCCTGGAGCAAAAAGGCTAGAACTTTTGATCAGCTCACTAATGTCAAAACGAGAATTTCCGACCAAAATAGTGCAAATGACAAGAACTTAAAACTGTATCTTCAGTTCATTTATACTTGACGATGGAATACAGTATCTTCAGGGAAATGATATTTTCTTATAGTCGGAGGAGGGAATCGCTCAAAGTAGGCACATACCTATTGAGTATTGACATGGTAAAATGTAAATGGCTCAGAGTATGCACTTCTTATTTACGGAGCCAAGAATGTGGTGGAATTATATCAATTACTGAGCTAGATTGGTTCGCACTACGATGAGATGGTATGCACCACTTAGATGGTTTGCAGGTCACCATTTCCCGTTTACATTTTTTTCTTTTTCTTTTTTCCATTGAAATGTTGATACCGTATTTCACATGGTCCAGCAGTAAATTGTTTCTTGAGACTAATGATGTGGTGTAAGAACAACTGGGAAGATGTATATTTGAAAGAGGAAATCCAAAGAATATTTGAATGATGCAGTCCGTCTCTTAGACTAGTGCTTCCATACAATGAATTCACAAATCTGTCACTCGTTAAAGATCAGCCTGCAGCTGCGCTTAGTTCCTACTTTTCGAACTGCTGATAGCCTCTGAAATTGAATTGCTGCATTTCAAGCTAGCTAGCGATTGTTTACACGTAGTTCAACACTTCTGCTTTTCATCTGGCTTTGGGTCGAGTCAGATCTCATCACCCTTGAAACTGGCAAAGAACTATTGCCCAAGCCTGTCAAAATTAAGCAGATGATGATAAAGCATCGAGCTCTAACTAAAGCAGCCTTATCACATCACGGGTGCATGTTTTGTTGGGCCGTTGTGGAGGGGGAGACATCATACCTCTGGTTTGTCAAGCCATCGAATCAGTAGTTCAGGGCGTCAGGCATCCATTAGTATATATCCCAAAATGTACTATGCAACGTGAATTGCGTGCTTCATTGGTGGCATGGGATCCAGTTTCATGTCGCAGGAGAGATGGCGCGAGCTACGTGTATGTGTTACATTGAGAGCAATATGCATGCTTGCTCCATCCTCCTGTGACATGAAACCCTCTATTTCTTTCTGAATGAGTATTCGTCCTGGATCCTTTATTACTTACATTTTTTATCATCAAAAGGATCAAGAGAGGGGGAGAGCAACAAGCGATAAAAGAGGTGGGAGGATTCCTGTAGCAGGAGAGATGGCATGAGCTAGCTTTTATTATAGGGTTAATGCTCATGCACCCTAGAATAGACAAAATACTTCCCTTACACCCCTATCATCTAGTTTTGTTCCTCTTCACACAAACTTTTTCTCCTGTTCTTCCTACCTACCCGTCTTCTCTATTTTTCTACCTTAAGTACCCTTCTTTCTTCTCTCCTTTAGTAGTCTGCATGTTTACTAGTTAGTTGTTTAGCTTTGATGAAACGTGGTGGGCCCATCATAATTTTATTTGTTTACATATAAATACAGTTGTTAAAATTCATCCTCTATTTTCAGAAGGTAAACAGTACAGTGTATTATTCATAAATTCGATCGCTAACCGACTTGAGCTAATTGCTATCTATAAAATTACAAGTAAAGAATTAAAAATAGAGAGAGAAAAGTTGAGAAAACTGAAAAATTTTCGAGAGAATCTTAAAAGAGAAACTCCCAATTACTAGGATCTCGTCTTCAGATGTCAAACAAGTATCTATAGAATAGAACAAAATATTCAAAATCTCTTAGATACTCTTGAAGAAGACCAAAAATCTCTTGATTATTTGAGCATGGGTTAGAACCGCAAATCACTGGTATCAGAACTTGCAAAGAGCTCAAAGGGAATCCCCAATGGGGACAATGTCTGATTTAATATTAGAGAAGTTGAATTGTCTACTGAATCCTCTGATGAGAAACATCAGATCTTGATGAAAGAATTATCTAGATGCCAAGACCATCTAGAAAAACTACCTTCTATAATCTACCAATTAGAAAAATTGGAAAACAAAATAGATTATATCAAGGAACTTCCAAAACTGGAAGAAGAAAAACTAACGAATGTTAGTAGAAAAATCAATGAACAGCAAAAAACGCTGGATTCTATGAAAAATATACTGAAGGACAAGAAAGTGCCTACAGTAAAACCTAAAAATGCTAATGGATTCAAACCATTAGAAAAACCTGAGAAGAATCTTGTTCCAAACATGATTTTTCTTGGACCTTCTACTAGTCAAACTAGTATTCGGTATGAAAACCTGAAAGATACAAGAGATGTCAAAATGATGAGCATCTTCAGGAAAAAGAAAGGAGTACAACTCCTCAATGTTTGAAGAATTCGAATTCAACGAAATTGAACAGGAGGTAAAAAACTCTGCAATTCCAAAGTTAGATTTTAAACAAATCTACAAAAGGGGAAAATTTGATGTGTTGGATAGCCATCACTTCAAATTAATGGAATTCACAACCCCTTCCACAACAGGAGAAGCTGATCTTTTAATGATCACTCCTGCAGAAGTTGACCGAGCAAAAGCAAAAAATTATCAATTTATGCATGTTGGAGCAGTCTAAGAAGACATAAAACTTCTTGCTCGAGAAGGCATAAACTGTTTAGTTCTATGTGTCTTACAAGACAATAGACTAATAGATTTTCAAGCTAGTCTGCTGGGAACCCTTGAAGCATCTTTATGCAATCAAGTAGCTTATTTCAACTGCTTCCCAAATTTCTCAACCAGCTTGAAAGGTGCAGCTCACTGTCTAAGACTGAGAGTCAAGACAGATGACATATCCATGAAAAAAGGTATGCAAGAACTAGCTATAGTTTACAGAATATACTATAAACTAATGAGTACCACAGTGGAACCTAAAACTAGGATATCAAATATCCCAAGTCTCACTACTGGTTTCCTCACTAGCCAGAAGAATCATTCACAACAAATTCACAAGGTTACTGGGAATGAAGTGACTTTTCCTATTGAATGGAAATTATCTAGTCCAAAAAAACCAGCAAAAAAAAAAGAAGAAGCCAAAATGGCAATTTATGAAAGCAGAAAGACTGGAGATATCAGTCTAAAATTCGAAGATCACAGAAAAAGTGGTGTCTTCCTGAAAATGTCAGGATAAACAAAAAACTTCTTAGAAGAAGCTACAGCACTAGAGAAGCTAGTGTTGGTGGTACCAAATTCTCTGTTGAAGAACCAACAGAACCCATCAATGAAGAATATTTAGAAGCTGATCTGAACAGACCAGTCAATATGCTTAGAGCACAAAAGCTCTATGATCTCTACGATGAAGCAGAGTTCTGCGAAAATCCTGAACGATTAGAAAAACTAATCAAAGAAATGAAAAGGTTCAAAACAGGAAAGACAAGAAAAGTCCTTCCCTATCAAGATATTGAAATGGAAGAAGGAGAAAACTCCAAAACTTTCATCACCAGAGAAAAGGGAAAAGTAAAACTTCCTTTACAAAAAGCCCCCACAGGCAAAAATGGAGAAAGAAATTCTCAGAGATTTGTCCCAGAAGACAATATACCTAGAATACCAATGTCTACTCATGGTATCTGGCTAAATCTAGACAAAGCTCTAGACAAGAGAAAAAACTCTTGACCAATGGGTTGATAGTGTTTGGACCTAAAATGAGCATTTTGGCCTAACAAGGCGTGTCTTGGAGAAATTGAGCCAATGTCAGTGGCTCAAGCTATGTATTGTCGACAAGTTTGAAATATATTATTTAGAGGCTAAATAAAGCCTACTATGGAGAATTATGTGAGAAAAGGAAATAATGGAAGCATGGAAATGCAAAGTCAACTTTAACACATTTTCCTACTTCGGTTAGGAGAAACCAAGCTAAACAAGGAAGGAGGGGAAGCAGACTAACCAAACAAGATCCAAATGAGCTGAAAATTTTCAGATTAATTCTAGACATCCCAAAGATAATTTCTTATGAAGAGTTCCAGAGCTATTTTTGAGTGGAAAGCCTTCAAAAAATTAGTCCAATTTTCTACAGAAGCAAAACTGGAAAACTGGACCTATGAGGAGTCCAGCAACGTTTTCGGCCCAACCATATGGAATTAAGCTCTGAAATTTCACCATAATGATCTACACTCATTGTGGATCATTTGATATGAAGAAGTCGAAGGCCTATTCTGATTTCTTGGTGAAGATATAATTGAAGAAATAAAGGAGCCGAAAGTGATTCAAAATCACTCCAAAACTCATCATTTCTATCTCCATTAGTGCTCCACTATCTCCATTTAGTGCTCCACTATCATTTTTTTAAGGCCAACCACTTTGGCATGGTAGCCTATAAATAGAGGTTACAATGAAACACTTCAAGACACAATTCATCACAACAATATCTAAGATTATCCAAGCCTCTCTAGAGCAATCCCTCTCCCTCTCTTACCAGTAGTCACACTCCAGTCTTAGTCTTCTCAGGAGCCGACTGTCAATGCTACCAAACCCTCCAGCCAAGCTAAAGTCACGCTTTAGCAAGTTCTCCTCACTTCCCAGTGGTTATCGCTCTGCTCGATCTACAACATCGAGTATCGATTGTGATTTTGAAGAAGCTTAGCAAAAGTCCTCACCACAAGGCACAAAGAATCCCACGACGAGGTTGGTGCTCTCTTCGTCCACAATCGCTTGAAAGAAGTCAGGTCAAGGGACACCCCCGATGACTGCACCTGAACGGTGCTGGCACGCCCGCGCAAGAAAAAAGACTGTTGACCAGCTGCAACAAAACTGGAGCCAAACAGATAGCCTGATGATGGCTTTTGCTCTAACCCTTGGAAAATTTGAAGCACCAGATCTTCAGGTGTACTATGAAACTACTCTTACCGGAGTAGCAAAAAAGTACTATTTCTCTTTCAAAGAGACTGCCAGAGGGAAAGACTGGCTTGAAGAAATCAAAAATTCAAAATCTCTGTATGATTTTGCAGCACCTCTGTACGATCAGTTCTGTGGAGATCTCTCAAATTTGAGTGAGAAGGCTAAAGAAACAGCCAAATCAAATATATATGCTCTCAAAATCTGTGACATGAGATATTTTGAAGAATACTTGAATGAATTTCAAGAATATTACTGTACAATTGATGAACTAGAAAATACTGATCTAGTCAACCTGTTGCACAGGAAACTCCCTGAACCATGGAGAACAGCTGTGAGAAAAAGCATAGCTGAAAAACCAATTGAACGATTTTTAGTTGGAGGAATTGCCGCCAGAATCAGGTAATTATTAAAAGAGCAATGCAAAGCCAATCTTAGAGCAAAGATGGCTAAGAAACAACTCAAAGGAGTTGAAAATTTCTGTTATGGAATACTGGATATGCCCACCAACTGGGGATGTCATGAATCCAAATTCCACAAAAAAAGAAAAGAAAAATATTACTCGAAAAAATTCAAAAGGAGTAATAAGAAAAAGGATTGGAAATTTAAGAAAAGTTCCAATTACAAGAAATAACAGTATGAAGATCCTAAAAATAAATTCTTCAAGAAAAAGAAGAATAACAGAGTCAACCATCAGAATACTCAACCAGGCAAGAAAGCTTGCAGATGCTGGTTATGTAAAGCTGAAGGACACTATGCCAATGAATGCCCGGAAAAGGCTAAAAGATTTACTAAAGCTCTATTTGCAGAATACGAGCCTATAGTAGATATAGCAAACATCAAAGGCTACGAAATAGCCTATTCTGATGATGATGATGACAGGTTAGTTTATTCTACTAGTCTGAAGAAGAAAAATCATCTGATTCGGAAACAGATTCTGAAGTAGAGTACTTAGAATCCAGACAGATGAATGTTCTAAGAATCAAAAACTGAGAAGAAAGTAAGACAGAAGCAATAATGTCTTCTTACCAGGTAAACCCTAGTACATTCGTTTGTGACTGCTATCTATGTCACGAAAAGAATGGTTTTCCCATGTTTTGTGAAGAGTCGAAAAAGACTTATTACAAAGAATGCTTCATAGCTGAAGCAAGAAGAAAAACCAAAAACGGCCTTGTCAGCCAATTGGTAGAACAAGAATATGAAGAATATTTCTCTGAACAAAAAGAGAAAGAAGAAGAAAAAGAGGGAGAAAATCTGTTTCAAAAAATTATGAAACCCTCACTTCCCTCTTCTTCAAAAAAGGAAGAAAAAATCGAGGCAGAAAGACTCGATACAGTTATCAAGGAAGAAAAACTCGATGCAACTATAGAACTGGTTGAAATACCAGAAAATGTTCCAGAAGAATGTAAACCATTCATACCTTAGAAACAGGCTCAAGAAAATGAGCTACAACAATCGAAAGTCGTCTCTACTAGTCGATACAGCAACTATATAGAGATTGGACTAAAATTCCCTGATCACAAAAAATATCATCTACACGCCTTTGTAGATAATGGATCAGGATTTACCGTTGCAAAAAAATTTGCAATTCTAGAAGAACTCTGGAAAGAAGATAAGAAAAGAACAGTTACTGGTGTCACGTTTGATGGAAGCCATCTTACAATGAATAAAGTAGCAAAAAATGTTCATATCACCATTGGTGGAGGAACATTTATCATCCACAATGTTTGGCAATCTGAAGGCCAAGGATCCGATTTCTTGTTGGAAAATGATTTTATTCTCCAACAGAGATTCATCCAAGACGAAGAAGCAATAGGCTTCAGAAAAGGAGAACGGGTGTTCTAGGTAGATAGGCTTACCCACGCCAAAAGTGTAGTAGGACCAAATTTTACTAACCAATATCAGAGATCGCAACAGAATAGTGGTGATCTTACCCCCTACAAACCCAAATTTGAAACCATACTCCAAATCAAACAACAAGAAGAACTACTTGTTGAAGAATCTTTTGAAGAAGAAGAAGAAGAAGAAACTAGTGAAGAAGAAAAAGCTAGTTTCATCCATGAGCATAACCTCAAGCACGTCCTGAATAAGCTTAAGTCTCAGAAAATTCCCACTCTTGATAAAATCAAGAAACTACTCGAACAAAATATCGATGTAGACCCCCAGAAGTTTTGGGAAAAAGACCCAGTGGTCTGTGAATTGAGATTACATGACATGAATGTCATCTGTCATGTTAAAGCCATTCCTCAATACAAAGAAGAAGGCCAAAAAGAATTCAGAAAAGTTATTGAAGATCTCCTGAACAAGATATTAATTCAACCTTCCACTAGCCCTCATTATGCTCTAGCATTCTACGTAAGAAATCATGCAGAAACCCTCAGAGGAAAAGCTAGAATGGTGATTGAGTACAGAGATGTCAACAAGAAGACTGTCAAAGACGGTTATCAAATTGCTCAAGTAAGAGTACTGATCAACCAGCTCAGATGAGCCAAAATCTTTTCAAAATTCGATGCAAAGTCGGGTTTTTGGCAAGTCAAGATGCATCTTGAGAGTGTTCCTCTCACTGCATTTGGAACACCACAAGGCCATTACGAGTGGTTAGTAATGCCTTTTGGTCTAAAGCAAGCTCCCTCAATCTTCCAAAGAAAGATGGACAACATCTTCAAACATATGGCAGAATTCTGTGTCGTTTACCAATATGACATCTTTGTCTTCTCCAAAAACAGAGAAGAACATATGAAACACCTCTACGAGGTTGTAAAGTTGATAGTTCAACATGAAATTACCCTAGGAGAAAAGAAAATATTATTTATCCTCGATGAAGTTGATTTCCTAGGAATAAACATTGTTAATGTCTAAAAGTCTAGCGGTAGCTGGACCTTAGTTAACGCTGATCCGGCGGGCGGATCGATACCTTTGTTGTGAGTGGTTCCCGTTACCTGTCAAGTAAAATACAATGGGCGTCAGAGGGAGACAGCGCCGGGCTGTCTTCAACTCTCCGATGCCTAAGTTAGTCAATGTATTTATGTTGACAAAGTAACAGTAGGTAAGTATTGAATGCGTAATAAATGAGGAGAGAGGAGAGGACCTTTTATAGGTGAGGAAGAGGATGATCTTCTCCTTGTTTTCGATGTGGGACTGATGTGCTTCAGTTCCCAGTTTCAGTAGCTTCTGATGCTACCTTGACACGGCCCGTGGCGGCGCGTCGGCGGTGCTTTGGGGTTGATCCGGGGCTCAGGCGGTAACCTGGCTAGCTGTCTTTACGCCAGTCACTCATGAGGTGGGCGTTGGTACCCCTGGCGGTACCCTGAGCGTGGCTCATTATAGCTAATTATGCTTGCAAATGCACATGTATGTACAAACATAAAAAATGGAGTAGTAAAACTCCAACCTCATATCCTTGAGAAGATCTGGAAGTTCCTAAATAGAATTCCTGATGCTAAGAGTCTAGAGAGATTCTTAGAAGTCATAAACTATGGGAGAGATTTCATTCCCAAAATCTCAGGACTAACAGCAATGTTATCCCCTAAAACCAGTTCCAAATGAAAATGGAACTTCACAAAAGATGAAGAAAAAATTGTGAAGCAGATAAAAAATCTCTGCAAAAATCTCCCTCCTCTTCAACAACTAGAGGAAAATGATGAGATTATCCTCCAAACATATGCGAGTGATAATTATTGGTCTGGTGTAGTTCTGGCAAAAACGCCTGGAACTAACATTGAAAAAATCTGCAAATTTTGTAGTGGCAAATTTAGCCCTGCAGAACTAAATTATCCCATACGGGAAAAAGAAATTTTGGCTGTCAAGAAAACAATTTTAAATTCTCCAGCTTTTCTTGGAAAACCCTTTACGGTTCGCACTGATTGTGTTAGAGTAAAGAATTTGAAAAATTTCAAACTTGATAAAGCTGCTGATAGAGGAAGATTAGCAAATTGGCAATTATTTCTTAACCAATACGATTATAATGTTGAATTAATTGCAGGAAACAAGAATTATCTTCTAGACGCCTTAACCAGAGAAATGACGATGTTCAACAGAAAAGATGACGACGAAGATCGCAATCCCAGAACCAGAAGAACTAGGAAAGAACATGAACCTACTGAGGACCCTAAAGAAAAAATCCTCAAAAGATTCCTGCTAGGTCCAAAAGGACTAGCCACAACTGATCAATCCCAAGGTAAAAGATTGGCTAGCCAGTCTTAAACGGCAGAAGGTAAAGGCTCATCAAGACCGTTGACATCTGTTGCTTTGCCAAAAAGCAAACCTACTCCTACTGGAGTAATAAATGTTTTTAATTATGAACTTCAAACATTTGATGCTCCTGTGTTTAAAATTGGCAGGAGACTAGCTTACCACCAGAAAACAATTCTGGATAATCTCCTATTTGCCTTTCAGGAAAGAAGCAGTGGTCTGATGTTCCCAGCTCTCTTTGCCTTAGCTGAAGAACTCTATGAAAATGCTAGACCACAGTTTGAAGAACCGCATACACAGCAGAGTGCTGTTAGAAAAGAAAAAATCCACTTCCTAGAAGATCCAGAAAGTGCTAGAGTCCCTATCATAACACTTAAAGAAGCAGACTGGCATGAAATCCATAGTCTGACCGGAAGTCATAATTCTGAGGACCGTATTCCTCCAACTCTCTTCATTATTGCAGGACCATATGTTGGAAGATACTTAGTCAATGTTCAGAGTGAACATCCTCAAGAACACAAGTTTTGGCTTGTTGAAAATGGTTTTGTCCATAATCTGTGGACTAAAACAAATGATGATCTCAAAGGCTTGCCCCCTATCATTGTCAACACAGTCAAAAATATTAGAAAAAATGACTGCATGCTTCGTCTAAAGTTCAGATCCACTCCTCCAGAATGGATCCAGAAGGCAAACGGTGAGGTTGAGTATATTCCTCCATACCATTATGTGAGAATTATTCAAAGAAAATATCTTAAGCCTACCTGTGTTGGATACAATGGCCAGCCAAACTCAAGCATCCCATGGATGAAAACCATGACTCTGGAATATATCAAAAAGATCATCTCTAAAGATATCAACAATACTTTCCTGGCAGCAGGAGAAAAAACTATTATCACTGCTTACGATCATCTTGACGTAGTTAGCAGTGACCTGTTCCTATCTCTTATCAGAAAAGAGATAGATTCGACACTAGCATGCTTACAGTGGGTGGAAAGACTTGAAACAGACAATCACTACAAGATGTATGTTGATTCAGATGTCGAAGATAATGCAACAACTGTGAGAATGACCCAGACAGACAACAACTCCTTTGTCTTTGGCCATAACTCAGAGCCTGACGAGAATATGTAAAGCCACAAGTGAAGAAGAAAAACACCAAAACTGCAACTGTAGAACTTTTGACTTACAAAAGCTACTTTTGCTTTTTCAAAAGGCAAGTAAAAAACATATCACCCAACTGCTTTTGCTTTTCCCCGGCCAACCTCCATCATCAAGAACACTCAGGAAAGTAAAAGGTCACGGAGTTGTTCTGTACATTTTTATGTTTTGAATTCTAATTTAAGGTCCGCTCTCTATATAAGGAGCTTTAAGATCAGTTGTAAGGCATCAAAAAATTGAGCAGAAGAGTCTTCTCTCAACTAGTAAGAAAACCATAATATCAGAGTGCTTCCCTTCCTGTTTAGTAGTGAGCTTTCATTACAAGTATCCGCTCTTATTCTCATGGATAGCTAAACAATCTTTTGCTGTTTACCTGAGAATGAGGCTCTGAATTTCTAGCATGTATTTATATTTGAATAAATAAATTCAGATTGCTCACCCACTTCGTCAAAACTCATGTTTATACACAATTATCATCTATTTCATGCTTGTTATGTTTATCATCTGTTAGATACATGTATCCCGTAGAAATCTACAAGTTCTAAGTTTTACTTTTTACCAAAAAACCCAGTTTAAAAACCAAGGATCAAGATAAGCAGCAGTGATTCCGCCTGTTAAAGTAACCGTTAGGTGAAAAATATTGGCATGTTGAAGGCTAGTTTTATTTTTTTTCAAAAGTTTTGAGACGAAGTCTTGAAAGTAGAAAGTTATTTCAAAGGAACTTAAAGGTGAATATAGGATACAAAAGACATTATCCTGAAAAGAACTATCCCTATTTAGTCTTTTCCTAAGGGAATAGTAGAATACAAGAGTGTTGGGCAATTGGGCGCAATACAAGAAATTTCTGGGTATACGGGAAAGACTCCTTTATTATATGGGTAAATTCCTCCTATGGTACCTGAGGTATTGCTGCTTGGACAGTTTGATACCTGATGTATTAAAGGGGACAGTTTGGTACTTGAAGTTAGACTCCGTTTGACACTTTGGTACTTCTGTTAATTTTTCTGTTAAATGTAAGGATAAAATTGACATTTAGAATATATGTATAAAGCATAATAAAAAAACATGAGTTTGTGGGTTGATTTTCTTCATAATTTTATAGGTATGAATTAATACTTATGGGTTATGTTGGAGGTGAAATATTCGAATTTTATGTTTACTATATAGTAATCATATAGTGAACACCCATGAGAGTACTATATTGAAACTAGTCTCGTACAACTAAATTTTTTTAAACATAAAATTCAATTATGTCAACTTTAACATAACCCAAAAGCATTAATTCATTTTTATTTTCTCATAAATGACCCAAAAAATGATGAAGACCTAAAATAATACCAAATAATATCATCGCATTGTGTTTATGAAGAGGAGGAAAAATCCAAGTTTTGGAGGAAAAATTAATGGATTCATAGAAAATAGTACAAAAAAAAATCTGATTATTATATTTCTTTAACATAAAATTCGAATATTTCACCTTCAACATAACTCATAAATATTAATTCATACCTATAAAATTATGAAGAACGGCAATCAACCCACAAACTCATGTTTTTTTATTATGTTTTTATACATATATTCTAAATGTCAATTTTATCCTTACATTTAACAATTTTATCCTTACATTTAACAGAAAAATTAACAGAAGTACCAAAGTGTCAAACAAAGTCTAAGTTCAGGTACCAAACTGTCCCCTTTAATACATCGGGTATCAAACTGTCCAAGTAGCAATACCTCAGATACCATAGGAGGAATTTACCCTTTATATATATGCTTTACGTACCGAGATACTTGGTAAATGTATATAGATGAGCTATTGATGGTGTAGCAGTTACCTTGTGCCATCCTCTTGTGACAGTAATCCCTACAACTTCTTAATTTTGTGCATGTGTATCTAATTACAGGGGGTAAACTAAAGAGAACACAGTGGTAATCCACTCTCTCTATATAAAGTTGCATACGTATTATATGATCTAACTAGCTGATTGATCTACATATATTCATAGTTTTTTTTATTATTTAACCTACTTTTATTCGTTTGTTTGTTTCGTATAGATAATGTTGCTGCAGAGTTTGCACATAATGAAGAGAAGTACCGAAACGGGAAGCTTGATCGAAGAGGGGCAGGACTGGAGCAATAAAGATTTCATGCTTAAGCAGAGACATGGCCGATACTAGCTAGAAGAATCATAAATAGTGTAAACAAGAACAGTAACATAATGCACAATTGGTTTCAAGTTTATACAGTTCCATGCTTAATTAGGTCGGATCACAGTCCGTATTCTTCACAGAATCACAGTACCGAGTTACTATTAAAAGTTTGAAGTTTCGTTCTCAGTTCTGTATAAATTGTCTTTCATTTTTGGGTAAGATGAAGAATTTGATTAATTAATTGGGTCCTTGAAAAGCCATTTTGCCGAGAAAGAGAGACAATAATTGATTGCTTTCTATCTAGACCTGAATTTTCCAATGTGTTTGGTATGTAGACTTGGTTACCTTAGAAGGCTTTTCATACAACTATATATACTAGACTAATAGTCCGAAGTCTCCCTGAAGGACTTGGAGTTGATAAGATCAGTAGCAAGATTGATGTTTAGTTTAAAACTCGTGACTGGGAAAGCAAAATTGGTAACACAGACCAAACTTCAAATTCAAACAAAACACAGGGAGGAGTAGGGTCCTAATTAAACTAGCAATTCCTGTGATGCTTCTTCCAAATGTTTCCAAAGCATAACATACTGACATCTAAAAATAGGTGTTATGAAAAGTGGTATGAAGAGCAATAATAAGCATCTGGTGTTCACAATCTCCATTTCACATAAAAAACAGTAGTTGAACAGAGAAGGAACATCAAAAGTACAGAGCTACACTGGCAAAGTATGCTTGGTTCTGACTGTATCAACTACATCAACATCCATTTAGAAAGTGTACAAGACACTAGGACGACCTAGCTTTATAAAATTCACTCACAAAAGCAGCAGAAATTAGAAGCACATACACATACTACAATCAATCACTCGCAAAAAACTCAAAACTTGCTCAAAAAGTAAAAGTTCTACTTGTAGATGTGGAGTTGCAGAAATGGAAAACCATATACACAAGAAAACAAAACATTTAACCCTTTAACCGTTGTATTACTCAGGTGCAAATTACATGAACAAGAACTTCTATTCATCATTACACCAACATCAAAACCCTTTGTCTTCCTAAAGTTACCCAGCAATAACAAATTCGAATTCTAACTTCAACCTCCAAAATAAACCCCCTTATCTAAACCCTAAACAAGAACTTCTATTCATCATTACTCCAACATCAAAACCCTTTGTCATCCTAAAGTTACCCAGCAATTACAAATTCGAAACCTCCAAAATAAACCCCCTTATCAGGCCTCCTCCTAAGCACCCAACAATGGGAACACCTTGAGCACTTCTGAAGCAGAGAATGAAGCAGTCTTGAGTGCGCGGAGGCAGTGGCTGAGAACTTCAGCGGAGTCAGCCGGAGGAAGATCCCCGGGCAAGGCGTCAACATTTCCCGCAAAAGCTTCCAGAGCAGCCAGGGGGAAGCTCTCGAGCTCTTGCAAAGCCTTGTTGTTACGGTTTAAAACCAAGACAACATCAGTCAGCTTGAAAAGGAGGGAAATACGAGAAGCGGGTGAGACTGAAAGTGACATCTCCAGAGATGTGCTAATCTCTTTGGCCAGGTTGAAGGAATTGTTGAGGACCTGAATGGTCTGGCGGAGGATTTTGGCAGAGAGTGCTGCTTGGGTCTGGAGGTGGTAGACATTTCCCTCAATCCCACGAATCCAACCGGTAATGGCTACCTCGTCTTCCTCCACCAGTGCCTTCAGGCGGTCAATTGCCGGAACCTCTTCAGAGCAATCGAAGTAGACTTCCTCAGCAGCTTCATTGCTACGAAAGAAAAACAAGGTATAAATGAGAATTCTACAAAACAAATTACAACATAAACAAAACACAGGAAATCAAATTTCTAGTACCTAGCCAGATGCCCATCTCGAGCAAAACGAAACGGAAACCTACCAAGCATACTTGTATCAAAGTGATTCAAACAGATTTTCTTTTCAGTTTGAGTGTGGGTATGAAACTGTTTGCTACAGTTTTAGATCCTATATATAGAGAAGGAAACTTGATTTTCAAAAAACAGATTGGTTGAAAAAGGTGCACACGGATTGCCAGGGTGGCAATCTCAAGCAGTCAGAACCGTCCGATCTTACCACCTGTCAAATCTTAAAGCAATCATTACCGTTGAGCTATCCCACCGTTCAATGAAAGAAGCGGGAAAATTTAGATCGAGGAAAGTTTTGAAATTTTCAGATCGGAAAAGTTTGAAATTCAAATTTGAAATGAAATTGGGTTCAATTGTCAAAATTTGGAACTTGTGAAATTCCGTTTGTGTCCCCCTTCATTTAGGATAATACCGGAAAAGAATTCGGATGAAAAAAAACCGCTAATGAAAAAAAACCGCCTAAAGTGAAAACCGGCTCAGCAACCCAAAGTTCCAAAACAAACCCATAGTTCCAAAACAAAAGCCAATAAAAAGAAACAGCAAGGGTAGATCTGAGATCTTGGTTGAGATGCGAGAATTTTTGTAATGAAATTGAATTTTTTTTTTTTTGCAGAAAGTAATGAAATTGAAAAATGAAAACGAAGAAACTGGAAAACTTACATGAATCTTGATTTCAGTTATTCATCTTCAGGCCGTTGATAAAGATCCCATCTTTGAGGGTGTTTGAGGGAAAGAAGCAGTTTCTTCTTCTTCTATGTGATTCTGTGAGGGACTTGTACAGATGCCAACTTTAAGGGTCTCCAAGGAATGAATGTAAATGGTTCTTCTTCTTCTTCCCTCAATTTTCTTCATTGCACATCTTCTTCTTCTATGAGTCTCTGAGTATGAAGGTCTGTGATAGCGTCTCTGGGGTTGCTCACAAAGATGGGGAAGGAAGCTTGGATTGGACTGGCAATCCATAGATGCAAAGCTGGGAACTTCATATACATAGAGAGAGAGAGAGAGAGAGAGAGAGAGAGAGAGTGAGTGAGAGAGATAGAATGAGAGAGGGAGAGAGAGGATTGGAGCTTATATAGAGGATACATCCGAGGTTGTGGAGTAGCAAGAAAATTACAAAAGTAACCCTAGCTTTTATTATTTTTCATTTATGTATGCCACTAGGTGGTTGACACGTGGATGTCCTCGTTCTCTCTCGATATGTAACGACAACCAGACCAAAGCTTCAACCTTTAGAGCAATCAAACGACAACTAACCAAAGCTCCAATCTTTGAAAAGTCAAACTCTCTCTGTCTCACAATCTGGGATTCCACTCAAGCTCTTGGCTTTCAGCACGATCTCTACGATGAAGGTTCAGTTTTGAAATTTGGTTTTGATGGGTTCGATTGATTGGGTTCCTCGTTTTGTAAAGAACGCTAGCTTTCTGTTGATTCATGGTAATGGTAATTCGGTTTTGCATTTGTAACTAAGTTGATGTTAGTTGAATTTTGAAGACCAAACTGAAGACTCATGGTCTTCTGGTCTTGTTTCGTCTGCTTAGGGTCTTCGAAAGCCCGTGCATCTTTTCCCAAATGGTGACTTACTTGACAACATTTTTATAGTTAACGTTGTTTTGGACTAAGCCAAGCCTGTGTCAGACAAAGACATGTTGAAGAAAGTGTGTGTTGATTCATAGTAATACCTCGTTGTTCATGTTTTCTGTCAAACCAAACTTTTACTACTAGACTAGTATTGTCTTGACCTTATCTGCTATTACACAGACATGTTGAAGTTCCTTTGATGCTACTGTTATGTTGGATTTCCCACTTTATCATGTGTGTACTGCTAATAAAGAAGTTTCTTTTGATTCTTTATGTGATAAACCACCCATTGTGTGATACTATGATACTAGGATTTGATATCGGACAACTTTACTTAATTTACTTGTTACGGTTGTTTTGGAATAAGCGAACCCTTTGTTGGTCTGTGTTTTGTTTTAATACCTCTTTGTTCATGGCTGCTGTAACTTTAGTCCAAAGCCAAGCCTGTGTATGTGTGTGTTGTTCATGTTTGTTGTAGTTAACTTAATACGGAATGGATGAATATTTGTTAATGACAAGTGACAACTCCATCTAAGATCCGAGTTGAAGCAACTCTGATACTTGTTTGCAGTTTTGGAGGTTGTTCAGTTATATGTTTCATTTGCTTCCCTTTACTTATTCCTCAGTTCTTGTTTCCCTTTTTGATACTCGTTTGTAGCCGTAGCAGAGTTGCTTCACCATCCACTTGATGAGGTAATTTCCAACCGCCTCCCTATCAAGTTGGCAGAGCAATATGAAGACAGAAGCAAACTGTGGTTGGTGTTTCTGTAAATGTCATTATTTGGTTGGGCGTAAAACTGGGATTGTTGTTTGTGTGTCTGATGGAGGACAATTTTGTGATAGGATGTGGTGGAGATTAGGTGGGTTCTGGGTTCAAAGGTGGAGTGTGTGAAAAAACCAGAATGGCACAAATAGACACATGTATTTCTGGCTCTAACTATGTAATACTTGATTGTTTTATGTTTTCTTTTTTGTTGATATATGTAATGCATGATTGTTGATTGTTGGTCGAAACTGTGAGTCTTTTTTGGATTAAAATATCACAATTATATTGATGATGCATTTTATAGAAAAGTACAAATTGAAGTTTCAGGGAATCAGAAACTGGAAGTTTTGCAGCTTATGGGCAGAGTGCAAGAACGAGAAGGTTGTCTCAGGGGATCCATTAGCTTCTTGGGATACTTCATCTCCGGGTTTAGAGTTTGCGGAGGTCAGAAGATCTATGATATCTCATCTTTATTATGCATTGTTGAGTATTCTGAATACTGAGATACAGTATAGTGAGAAAAACATTGTTATTAGAGTGAGTGAGTGCGTGTGTGTGTTTTCAATTGGGGATTTCATGTCCGCTCCTAAAGGTGCTAGGGCTTCTTGGGTGTGGAGTGGACTACTGGAGGGTAGAAAGTTAATTTCAGATTTTGCGAGATGGCAGGTATTGAACGGTGAAAAAATTATGATATGGTCTGATAGATGGATCCCAGGAATCCCTGATGGTAAACTATGTGCTTCCCGTCTAGCCGATTCTGTGTATGAGCGATACCAAAGAGTATATGAGCTAGTGAACTGGGAGTTACCTTGCGTGGCCACTTATCTGGAGCCTCTCCTTTGCCACTTATCTGAGGCTGAGATCTCGGCAATTACTAACATTCCTCCTTCAAGTGTTTGGGAGGATGACAAACTTGCGTGGCCTTATGAGATATGACACATTCATCAAGAAATTCTATTTTATTGCAACACTCTCATTGGTCTCATACTATTAATCCATGTCTCTGGAAGGAGATTTGGAAGATCAAGGCATTACCTAAAGTCCCGCATTTTCTGTGGAGGGCCTGTTCTAATGTACTACCTATAATGGCTAACCTGTATACAAAAAAGGTGACTGCTTCTCCCTTATATCAAATCTGTAAAGCTTTACCAGAGAATGTGGAGCATTTGCGATTTCAATGCCCTTGGGTGTCTTATGTTCGGTTTGGCCTTCCTCTGAACTATAAGGTAAACCTAGCCTCAGTCACAAGTCACAACTGTGGATCAGTGGCTATGGTCTATTATTTCTCTGGGGTAAGCGAGTAAATCTGTTAAGAGGGATCTATTATGCAGGATTTCTTTTACGTTCTGGAATATATGGAAGTCAAGATGTGAGATTCTTTATGATCACCTTGTTCCTAACCCTGTTGGAACGATTGTGAAAGTGGTTGCTGCTGTGTCTGAATATCTCAACATCAAACTGGTTACTTCTGGGAATCTGAGGACTGACTCTGTATGCAGATCGTGGTTGGAAAGCTCCTGACCGTGGAGTATACAAACCAATTGTCATGGAGCATGGGAGAGTGATACTTTGATCTCTGGGGGTGCAATTATTACCAGGGACTTTCAAGGTAGTTTGGTAGGAGGTACCGTTTTCTCTTCCCACGCTTCTTCAGCCCTTTTGGCTGAGACTTCTGCAGCTCTTGAGGGTATTAGATTAGCTCAATCTAAAGTTTTACAAGAGGTTGTGATTGAGATAGACTGAAGTGCTCTTTCGAGCTGTTAATGGTTTATCTCATGGGACCCCTTGGGAGATCTACCCTCGGTTACAAGAAATCAGAAGTTATCAGACTATGTTTAAGTCATGTTGTTGGAGGTGTGGGTTAAGAGATGTTTGAATGCTGCGGCAAATTGGCTTGCCTTGCAAGTTAAAAGGTGAATGGACTCAACTGCCTGCCCTCCATTGTCCTTGACCCATGTGTTGAAGACTGATGGTCGACCTGCCCCTCCAATTTATCCCCGGGATGGAGTTGTGCTGAAGTCTGATGGTGGTTGCTTTATGTTTCTTGGTTTTGTTAGTTTCTGTTTGTTCTTATGTTTCCTGATTTTGTAAGCACTTGGTTTATCAATGTTTTTAACAGAAGAAATTATTTTAAATCCAAGGCTTGTAGAATAGGGCTTTTTCTCCTATATGATTTAGGGCTATCTAGTTACATTATATAATTAACCAAAAAAAAATTTGTTTTTCCTAATTCTTGTAGAAAGAGTGGTTTTTTTTTTTTTTTCTGGTATCCCTCCTGGTTGATTTAGGGCTATAGCTGGCTCGAGGTGTATATATGCAACACTATAAGTGATCATCCAAAATCACCATCATGCATATCAATACTTCTTTCTTCAAGTATGCCGACTACGACTATGGAGAAGCACTGTTTCTTTAGCAGAGTATTGCAAAGAGAAACAATCGATTCCGAACCAGGTCAGAAAGAATGGCTTCCGTTTACTATTTATCTCGCCAAGCAAACCCGTAGCTGGTATGATCATCCACTGGATATTACTTATGAAAAATCCCCGGGTGATGGTATATGCGGTTCGATCCTTTACTCCTATGCAGACCACAGACGGGGGTACACATCACTTATGGCTAGGTTACTTTCTAACCTTGGTGTCCCACAACAGGAGCACCCAACTATCCTTGATAAACTATTTGGGGTTGTCAGCTCGGCCGTCCCCAAGGGCCGCATTCTTGTCTTAATAGCCGACGTGAGTGTGCGTTTATTGGGTAGTTTTCATGATCTTGATGTCATTGATACACTTATGTGCGAGAATCCCAGTGTTAATTTTAGCTTAGAATATCGAGTGAAAGGTGAATTGCGCTTTGAAACACATACAATGGAGGGTCTTGACTACCATGGTTTCACTACTACCATTGATACGCTTACCTTGGAATCCTTTGGACCTCGTCCTCGGATAGTCAGGTTCATCCCTGCAACTAGATCATCAATACAGAGTTTGCAGAAAGTGAAACTTGATTGTTTGGAAGAAGCTACTATCAAACGGAACCAGTCATGCTGTATTTGTAAGGATGTCTTTGGTGCTGATCAACTGGTTGTTCCTTTGCCTTGCACACACTGTTATCATGTAGGTTGCATCGTCTCGTGGCTGGAGGTGAATCATTTGTGCCCGTTGTGTCGATATGCAATGCCAAATGTGGAAGAGGGCCAGCCTTCAAGTTCGTAATGGATGCCAAGAGAAAAAGTATCATCATTCTTCAGTAAGGAATATTGTCAGCTAATTCATTAGCTAACATAGGCCAAATTATTGTTCAGTGATATTTGAAGTCCTTTTATCATGTAATGTTATATGATAATGAGGATCATGTCATGTTATAAATTGTTATGCAAGAGGATCATGTTATGTTATAAATTTTTATGCAAGAGAATTATTTTTTTGTTATTTAATTAATATTTGCACAAGATGTACGCTTGCCGATCATCCTTCTGATATTTATTTGGCATTGTAAAAATTGTTGTTAAGGCATCATCTTTCTGGTATTCAATTTTTCATACATATTTTCCTGTTTCTTAAATGGTTGCATTCAAAAACAGAAAGCTTGCCAACTTAAACAGGCCAGTCCTTGTGCCTTTCCTAATATGATGAATGATGTGGAGTACTTGAACCAGTCTCCTGAGTAGGTTTTGGTTAGTGTTGTGTGTGCAAAGCCAAGTTGAACCTTTCATTCAGACCACCCCGCAGCCTTCGCCTTCACTTCAACCCACGGAAATCTGTAAGTTAAGTAATCCATCATCAAATTCTAGTATCATACAATTTGCACATGGGTTGGTATCACAGAGAGAATCAAAAGAACATACTTTCTGGCGGTACACACAATCACTCCCACATCATAAAGTGGGAAATCGAACATGTAGTGGCTGCAGCCGCGTAACACGTGCATCAAAGTAATGTCAACATGTGTGTGATATATGAGATCTAGACAGTACCTGCATCACGGTTTGGTTTAGGCTAAAATTGACAGCATAGCATGAACAAAGAGGTATTAATTATTATAACATACACAGGCTTGGCTTATTCAAAAACAACGTTAACAACAAGTCAGCACTTGGGAATAACACTTTCTTCAATAGGTTCTGTAGACATGTAAGGACTAACTAGTGTTGAGCAATACACACTGTAATTGGAATTTTCGTAGTTCGTTTCAGGTTCATTATTACGAGTAATCTTGTAATTCTGCATGTTACTTAATGCCTTCAGATCATAGTATTTAGCTATCCCATTCCCATTGTCATGTAGTGGAACTTGCTAGTAGTCATAATCTAGATAATGGCATGGCTTCTATGAATATAATACTTAATATTATGTAAGTTTAGGTTAAAGTCCTCCAAGCCAGATTTCAAATTTTCAACGATATTCTCAAGTCTTGCGAGGATGAACCTCAGAAATCCTTGGGACCTTACAAGCTAGACTTGCAGAGACTTATAACACCGTAGTCTCCCTAGAGACCACAGTCTATAGTCTCTCTGGAGGGGACCCATTTCAGTCGCCCTTTAGTCAAATGTATCACCATCAAGTACCACAACAATGACCTAATTTTGGACTTTCTATTTTTCATACGCAGACAAATTAGAAGGAGTATTTGTTAATATTAATTTTTTGATGTACTGAGACTTCTTTTTCAGATGCACAGCTGTGTATGAGTATGATTGAGCAAATGACATACTCAATCCCCTAATGGAAACTTTTTGGTAGCTGTGATAATTATAATTGGGTGCAAATGGAAGAAACCCCTAAAACAATTTCAAAAGAACAGTAGGGTCATTAGATTAAGAGTTTATGAGAGGAATATGAGTCTTAGCTGTTACCCTTGCTCAAGAAAGTGACACCACTGTTGGTGTAGGCATAAACTTGTTAAGTCGTCTGTATAGAGAGCATATATGAATCCGTAGAGAATTGGGGATGCAAGATTTGACTTTTACCTTATAAATGAGATGAATTTGATTGCTTTATGAAAACTCAAATGTGGAGTTGGAGTTACAGAATCGTAGTACAGCTAAAACTTTACACGCGACAAAACCCTTTATTTCTTATCAGATGGCTCATTGTCTTGATCTTTCGCTTCCACTTGAGTTGATGATTTCTTCTCTTTCTCATCCTCAAGAGCTTGGATCAAATTCTTCAGGCAGATTTCAACATCCCCAGAAAGTGTCTTGGGCATCAAATGCTCTGCTACATCAGCTGGAGTCATATTAACTTCAGCCAGCAAATCACAGATTGTGGGAAACAGAGTGTGTGATTCAAGCTTGAGGTAGTTCCTAGCCAACACCTTGAATGATTCAAAGTTACAATATGACAATTCTATATGCTTGTCCATCCTTCCCTTTCGAATCAATGCTGCATCAAGTTTTTCAACATGATTAGTTGTGAATACTATGAGCCTCTCTCCTCTACAAGCTGACCACAACCCATCAATGAAATTCAGAAGCCCAGAAAGAGTGACCTGACTAGGCTTGCTTTCCCTTTCTTCTTTAGGAACCTTCTCCCTTGGATCCTTCTCTTCCTGATCATCCCCTCTGTCCTTTCTCTGCTTCCTCCTTTGGCCTGTGAGATCAAGTGAGCAATCAATGTCTTCAATTACGATGATCGACTTGCTTGATGTTTCGATCAGCAGCCTCCTCAGCTCAGTGTTGTCCTTGACTGCAGTCAATTCAAGATCATAGAGATCATACCCCAAGAGATTGGCCATGGCAGCAATCATTGTGGATTTCCCAGTACCTGGAGGGCCATAAAGTAGATACCCTCTTTTCCAAGCTCTCCCAATTCTTGTATAGAACTCTTCAGCTTTGCTAAATGCCGTCAAGTCCTCAATGATGTCCTTCTTCTTCTCTGGCTCCATAGCTAGTGTCTGAAATGTTGCTGGGTGCTCAAAAACCACATGGCTCCAATGTGACCCGTTATTAGTATAAAGCTTCCTTTGCCTGTTCCTCACTTTGATAGCATTACCCTCTTTCAAAACATGAGCCAAGTAAGGCCCAATTATGAGATCCCTCTTTCTTTTGTGGAAAGTGAGCTTGTAGTACCTTTTCTCATCATTAACTGGGATGTAAGAAAATGTCTGAGATTTTGATATGTCCTTACCAGAAGCCCACCAGACTTGGACTCCTTTAAACTCATCAGCAACTTCTTCATGGTCATCCATGCTCAGAACAAGAGACTGATTGTTCTTGATGTCACCCTTGAGCCGCTTAGCTTGTGTGGAAGACTTGGAGCTCAAGTAGTTCTCAATGGCGGAATAGGCTTCACTGCGCATCAGACGCTCTCCTGTCAACTCATTGAAGGTAATTTGGATGTAAGGATAAACATAACCCACCAATCTCTGTGAGTATTTTTCGATGTGGTTTCGAACTTGGTAAGGAAAAAATTGTTGAAAGATTGTCCACACAAACACCAAGGCACCTATTGTGGAACCTAGATGAGCAAACATGTCTGCTGGAGCATACATGCTTCAACTTTGAGTCGTCAGTGCTTGCGTGTTTTTGTTCAGAATGGGGTGTGTTGCAGTTTTGTGAATGTTTAGGTGAAAGTTCTATTGTTTTGTAGGAAAAAGGGTGAGGGTGAGTCGGTGTGGGTTGTTTTTGTGTGAATACAATAAGCATTCTGGTGTAGAATTGACTGGTGGATTTGTCTCCATGCTTTAGGGTCGGCAAAGGCTATGTGGACTCCTTTGGTTGCAAATTGGGTCAAGTAAACCAACTGTAAATTACGAGGAAACTCCCTGGAAAGGTATTGAAAATTATGAGGACCATGACATCATATCCTAATGATGTCATAATCTTTCAATTCAACATCATGCACATTCTTTCTTGAACTCTTCTTCTCCTAACTGAATGATACAGGTTCCTCCACAGATTCACTCTTCTATGGTCTTAGGGAATCCAATACAATATGGGCACATGTGTTTTCCAGATTTTCACCAGACTATAAATTGGGGATTGGCAATAATTAAAATGGTGGATTGCTCAGTTTTGCTTAATAGACATCCCAACCTTATCACTATGACTGTGTATTTAACTATTTATAAATGCATGTGATGATCCTACTGGTGTGCATGCGTTTATTAAAAAAGTGAATTACTGCCAAGCTAATTTGTCCTTAATTTGAGCTAGCAGCAATAATAGTACTTTTGCTCATTGACTGCAGGACAGATGGAGATAAATCACCAAAACATAAAGAGAGGGATAGATGGAGATTGAATAATTGAAAGTGAACGTGGGTTTCCCTATCCTTGTGGTCATTCATGGTAAGCTCTCTAGCCTCTAGAGATTCCCCATTCTGAAATCGTAGGCTCTAATAATACTAAAACCCTGTAGCTTGCTTTGTGGACTTAATTTCCTATCTAACTAGCCATATAGGGTTAAAAGTTGCTTAAACTATGAAGCTTTTGCATTCTACCTCTGCATTTCATATAAAAGTTTTTCAATTTTTACTGGCACTAGAGACCTAGAGTGAATCCATGCAACATAAAATTTTAATCAGAGAAACAAAAACATAAAAATGATCATTGCTATGAAAAATGTTAAACAACTCCATTACATGATTCTTGTTAAACATTGGAAAAGACACAGTGATCAGGATGGATAATGGAACAGGAGGTTGTAGTTATGCAGATAATTCAACTCTTTTCCTCATTTTCAATAACTCCATTTTCTTTCACATCTTGTTTAGCTGATATTCCAATACATTTCTCTTCATCTTTAGCAGACTCCTCTGTTTTCTCTGCCTTCAATTTTGCTTCTTTCTTTGTGTTCACTTTTGCATCCTTAACTGCCTTCTTGCTTGCTTCTTCCTCAGCCTTCACTCTTGCCTCCTCCTTTGCAATCTCTAGAGCTTCAATCAATTTCTTCAAACAAGAGATGGCATCCTCTACATTAGATTTAGGCATCAAGTTCTCTGCCACATCAGCTGGAGTCATGTTGGTCTCCCCCAACAAAGGTTCAATGCTTCCGAACAATTCATGTGAATCTAAATTCAAGTAGTTCCTTGCAAGCACTTTGAATGCTTCATAGCAACAATAAGACAATTTGATATGCTTGTCCATCCTTCCTCTCCTTATCAATGCAGGATCAAGTTTCTCCACATAATTAGTGGTAAACACAATGATTCTTTCACCCCCGCAAGCTGACCAAATACCATCTATGAAGTTCAATAGCCCAGACAAAGTAACCTGTCTTTCTTTGCTTTCTTCTCCTTCCCTCATTTTACGAGTTGGATCCTTTTTTTCTTTATCTTCTTCATCGTTCTCCTTCTTCTTCTTTCGTTGGCTCGTAAGATCAAGTGAGCAATCAATGCCCTCGATCACAATAATAGCCTTACTTGGCGTGTCAATCAGCAACTTCCTCAGATCAGTGTTGCTCTACACTGTCGTCAGCTCAAGATCATAAACATCATAGTTCATGAGGTTAGACATGGCGGCAATCATGGTGGACTTACCAGTGCCTGGTGGCCCATACAGAAGATAACCTCGCTTCCAAGGTTTCCCGATTTTTGCATAGTACTCCTTCCCGTTGCTGAACTCCATGAGGTCATTGATGATTTCCTCTTTCTTTTTTGGCTTCATTGCTATGCTCTCAAATGTTGCAGGGTGATCAAAGGCTACAGAGCTCCATTTCCTCGTTTTGTATCCAGAAGCAGGATTGTTAATGTAAAGCTTCCTTTGCCTATGACTCACTGCTATTGCCTTCCCTTCTTTTCTCACATGGTCAAGATAAGACCCCGTGATTATGTCCCTGTGGCGTCTATGGAATGTGAGCTTATAACGTCTCTTCTCATCAGACTGAGTATAGAAAGGAAATGATGAAGATTGCCTAGGTGCGCTTTTCCTGGAAGCCCACCAGAGCTTAATGCCTTGGAATTCATCAGTCACCTCTTCATTGTCATCCATGACAAGGACTAGAGACTTGCTACCCTTGACTTCTTTTGCTTTGAGCCGTTTTGCTTCTGTAGATGACTTGGTGCTGAGGTAGCTTTGGATGGCTGTGAACACTTCACTGCGCTTGTGCAACTCGCTGGCATATTCATCAAAGGAAATTTGGATGTAAGGGTACACATAGCCAAACCATTTTAAGGTATATCTTTGAATATGGCTCCGAAGTTGATAGGGAAAGTATCGGTGAAACATGGCATAAGCAAACATCATACTTGCCAGCAGTGAGCCCAGTTGAGGCCACAACCACATTTCTCTCATCATCATCCTCTTGAGCATAGTTGGTTTGCTTTTACAACAATCAAGATACTTATATATAGAGTTTGGGGGCCTTTCTAATACAGACTCAATAAGGACTTCATTAAGCATACATGCTCAGGCTTTGCCTCTGTTTGTGTTTTGTTCAGAATGGGGTATGTTGCATTTTGTTTATGTTTAGGTGAATGTTATATTAGCATAAAACTATAAATGATCAAAGAGGGTGAGCGTGCATTGGTGTATGATGTGTCTATGTGAATACATTATCCATTCTGGTCTAGAATTGAGTGGTGGATGTGTCTCTTTGCTCATTGTCTCCTTGCTCAAGGAATATGCTTTCAACATGGGTTAGTAAACCACTGCAAACCACTCAGAAATTCTCGACCGTAAACCTAATTTATTAGTACCCTGACGTCATATACCAATGATGTCATAATATTTCCTTCAACATGCATCATTCACATTCCTTTACTTCATCCTCTCCTTGCTTAAACAATATCCTTCCACCCTTATCAAATGACTGTATATGGTTGCAATTTTGCATGTGATGATCATGAAGTTACTGCAAGATAACGTAATATAATTATGTCAATTTTCACTTATTCTGATTGAGAAAGTATAACCATTTTAGTGATATGTTTTCCTCATTGGCTGCAGGATGTGATTATAGACCAAAATAAAATGGATATATAGATGGAGATTGACTGTGAACCAGTGAAGGTGACAGCTTTTCTAAAGAAGTCCTGGGGGTCATTCACTCATTCATGGTAAGCTCTCTAGCTCTAGAGATTTCCCAATCTTGAAAAGATAGGCTTGTGGATTTAAACCCTGCTACTGCTAGTTAAATACTAATATGGCCTGGCTGCAACTTGCTTTATCTCTTCAGATTCCCAATTTAATCATTCCATATATATGGTTGAGTTGTTGAACTATGAAGCTTTTGCACTGTTACTTCAGCTTTGCATGGTAAGATTATAAATAATTTTATGGTTTCAATTGGCATTACAGTGGTTCCGTGAAACATGAATTTTTTATTTCCTTAAAACTCATAAAAATGATCATTAATTGCTAAGCAAAATGTAAAAACTTCTAAATAATTCTTATTGCACACTACTTTAACCCCCAGTTCTAGTTATGAAGAATTCCAGATTGTTTGTATCTCTTTCCACATCTTTAATGGATGTCTCCATCTTCTTTCCCATCTTGTTTGGCTGATGTTCCATTACATAATTTACACTTCACTTCTTCTTTAGCAGACTCGACCTTTTCCTTCTCTTCTTTCTCTGCCTTCAATTTTGCTTCTTCCTCTTCCTTCAATTTTGCTTCTTTCTCTGCCTTCAGTTTGGCTTCTTCCTCTGCCTTCAGTTTCACTTCTTCCTCTGCCTTCACTCTTGCCTCCTTCTTTGCCGTCTTGAGAGCTTCAATCAAGGCCTTCAAACAAGAATCAGCATCCTCTATATCAGATTTGGGCATCAAATTCTCTGCCACATCAGCTGGAGTCATGTTGGTCTCCCCCAATAACCGTTCAATGGTACCAAACAGTTCATGTGACTCCAGATCCAAATAGTTCCTCGCAAGCACTTTGAATGCTTCATAGCAACAGTAGGACAATTCAATATGCTTGTCCATCCTTCCTCTTCTTATGAGAGCAGGATCAAGTTTGTCCACATAATTAGTGGTAAACACAATGATTCTTTCACCTCCACAAGCTGACCAAATACCATCAATGAAGTTCAATAGCCCGGATAATGTAACCTCACTTGGTTTGCTTTCTTCTCCTCCCCTCATTTTTTTAATCGGTTCATTTTCTTCTTTATCTTCATCATCCTTCTCCTTCTTCTTCTTTCGTTGCCCCGTGAGATCAAGCGAGCAATCAATGTCCTCAATCACAATAATAGCCTTGTTTGGGATGTCAATCAGCAACTTCCTCAGCTCAGTGTTGTTCTTCACCGTGGTCAGCTCAAGATCATATACATCATAGTTCATGAGGTTAGACATGGCAGCAATCATAGTGGACTTACCAGTGCCTGGTGGCCCATACAGGAGATAACCCCGCTTCCAAGCCTTCCCTATTTTCGCATAGTAGTCTTTTCCCTTGCGGAACTTGATGAGGTCATTGACGATTTCCTCTTTCTTTTTCGGCTCCATTGCTATGGTCTCAAATGTTGCAGGGTGCTCAAAGACTACAGGGCTCCATTTAGTTGCTTTGTAATAAGACCAATTCTGAGCTGAATTGTTAATGTAGAGCTTTCTTTGCCTGTTGCTCACTGCTATTGCCTTGCCTTGTTTTCTCACATGGTCTAGATAAGACCCCATGATTATATCACGGTGGCGTCTGTGGAAGGTCAGCTTATAATGTCTCTTCTCATCAGACTGAGGATAGAAGGAGAATGAAGATTGTTTAGGCGCGTTTTTCCTGGAAGCCCACCACAGCTTAATGCCTTCAAATTCATCTGTCACCTCTTCATTATCATCCATAGCAAGGACTAGAGACTTGCTGTCTTTGACATCTTGAGCTTTCAGCCGTTTCGCTTCAGTAGAGGACTTGGTGCTGAGGTAGCTTTGGATGGTAGCAAAGAGTTCACTGCGCTTGTACCACTCGCCGGTATATTCATCAAAGGAAATTTGGATGTAAGGGTACACATAGCCAAACAATTTCTGGGTATATTTTTCGATAGGGCCTCGAAGTTGATAAGGAAAGTATTGTTGAAACATGGCATATGCAAACATGGCACTGGCAATCACTGAGCCTAGCTGAGGCCACATTTCTCCCATCATCATCATCTTGAGGATGGTTGGTTGGATTCTCTGTGCTTAGAATCAAGATACTGGTATATATAATGGAGAAGAGGTTCTTTTTCTTGGTAACCAAGTTATAATAACCCCACCATAGTTTTTCTTAACTAATCCATACGTCATTTGACTAAAAGAAACCACAAGTGTATGTCCTTGACAGATCTCAATGTGAAGCCTGCCTTGCTTGAGTCACTCTCATGACTTGGTATGGAAATTCCGTAGAAGAGAAAGACCAGTAAAACATGTGATGGGATTATGTTATTCACTTGAAATCGTGCGAACCATGATCTTAATATGACCCGGAATTTTAATACTTCAGTGCACTATTGAACTGTAGCAGAATATGAGTAACGTATTTGCCTCAATTAGTATTTTGTTGTATTACCACTGATCACATAGAAGGTGAACATGGAAAGATTCTACTTGGCTATGGTTCTGTTTTTTTCTATTGATGAGTACTTAATAGTTCCTGGGTCCATCTCAAGTCATAGAGCTCTCTGTCATGGAAGTGCAAATGTGAGGTGTGAATCAAAGAGAGAAGATAAGATGTGTGAATGAAAGAAGGTATTTGTGGTCAGCCAAATTACCATATGATTCTTGTTTTTATTTTATTTTTTTATTTTTAAAAAATAAATTATCTGGAGAGAATTGTATTGATTGATAATGAAAATTACAGAAGATTTGTATACCCTTAAATTTTTTAAGACAACTTGCTGTGAACAAAGAAACATGATTCTGATAATAGAGAAACAAAAGTCGCACACGGCACAGCTTGTTTGAAATAGACATGTAGTTGACAGTAACTTATTGTATGATAAACAACTTGTTCAAGGGGTTATCTTCATGTTCAATACCCTCATTTTTCCACTTCTCTTCTTTCCCTGCCTTTAACTTGTTTTGCTTCTCTCTCTCTCTCTGTCTTTTTTGACATCACTTCATCCTTAGTTTTCAATCCATGTGACCCTAATATGACAAGGTTTTTCTCTTTATTTTCGGAGACGTGATGATGTAATACCCACTAATCATCTGAGTGATCTCATAGCGTAGGTGAAGATAGAAAGATTCTAATTTGCTGCTTGGCGTTTGGTTTCTTGTGTACGTTTTCCAGGAAGGAGCCACACAACTATACAACTTTTGCAATGTGTAGACGATGACTAAAAAGATTCCGGGTCAACTAGGGTCTAGCTGGTTATTGCCTCCGTACGTACGGTATGATCATAAATATAACTGAAGAAAGTAATGATTCTGATGCTAAGATGCATGCACACTAATTTTTGAACACGGCAGTTAAAAACTTTTAACTTGTTTGCAGTAGCTAGTAATAAGCATGTAGTACATAGATATTTAACTTCATTTTTGCTCCAGACTCATCTGAGATGAATTTGATGGATGCTGATGATGAAAGATTGCATTGCTCAGGTTAGTTCTCTGGTGGTATCAGTTACATTCTCAGTTACATGGTTAAATTAACGTTGCAGCTTTAATTAGTTTCCTATTCCTCAATGTTAATTGATAGCTAAATTTATAAGCTATTGATTTTCCTTATTCTCCTGCAAATATGTCAATTGTAATATAGGGAAATAAGGGTCTCCCGCAGAGGATTAAGTTAAACTAAAAGCTTCAACAAAAGTCACAAAACGTGACTGCAGTTCCTACTGAACAGCAGTCGAAAAACAAACTAAAATCCTAACCAAAACAACCCAGAAAAATATGAAAATTTACATAGATGTACTAAACACACAAGGCGTCCAGCACACAAAATTTGGGAATTTTTGGAGTTCGTTTACTATGAGAATAAAATACGTCAAAACAGAGAACAGAAAGAAAAACGAAACTGGAACAGATTTGAGATTGGTTGATATCAATATAATGAAACTAGCTAGGAAGGGAGTATCCACCTCCAACAATCACACACAATACACTTTGTCCAATTTACTACCAATTAACTTAGTTGAAGACACTCAGATTGGCTCGGTACGCTTGAACACAACCTATTACTCTTTCTTACTTTGTACGCTAGGCAGGAAGTGCTCTACACCTAAACTATTCCCAAGCAATGCAACCTAAAGGTACGCTTATTAGATTAAACATGCAGAGATCATTAAGTTTGAAAAGAGTTTGAGCAATCACTAGGCATTGCAATTAACTTAGAGCCTTGCTAAACCTAGGGTTTTGTTTACTTGCTAGTGAAAACTACCAATTACTTCTCTAGACAATTTGAGGAATCCAACTATTGATCCAGGCATCAAACAATCAAAGTATTAGAACCCTAGCATGCATACTAAGTAGGCCTCCAAAGCACACAAACATAGAATTCATCAATGAGAAATCGGTAAACAAAACCTCAACTTTATTAATTGGAAAACAAATTGAATGTCAAAGCATGTTATGGATCATGTCTAGGGGCTTCAACTGCCCCCTAACTACTGGAAATTTAGTTACACATAATTGGAATCATTAACACAAAATAATGAAAAAGGGAGGAAGCAGAAGAGAGAGCTGCTGCAGATTGATCTCCTTTTATATGCTTAGAGGTTAGGAAATCCAAAACCTAAAAGAATTAGGGTTCACGTGCTTAGGTGGAGTTTTTCTATTGGCGTTTGAACTTGATGACTCGTTCCAACCATTCACATCATGCCATTTGTCCATCATAAGTCGGAATATGAAGCACAAACTCGTCCTCGGGCTTCTTGGTGTGATTTGGGCCTCAAAACATAAATTCCCGTCCAACCTCAGATTCACGCGCAGCCTGACCTCTATGTACTAAATCGGCCATAACTTCCTTTAGAAAAATGATATTGACAAGCCGTAAAAAGATTCGGAAACTAGACATCCGAGGCTATCCATCAATATAAAGATCATTCTCTGGATCGTTCTGAGCTGGTCTCAGTGCTCTGTCGAAGTTAACTGATCTGCACAGGCAGATTTGCCGATTTTGCTTTTTAATCCCTCTTTTACTTCTTTTCTCCTTCTTTGCTCCAAGATACCTATAAAACAAATAAACAACGTAAATAACTAGAAAATACACTAAACTAACAAAGAAAGTATGGAGATTAACGTTATTAACATCGCATAATTATGCTCCCATCATTAATGCAAAATTTAGATCCTTTCGTTGATGCATTCATTGCTATTATTCTGCTGATATGCGATTTTGAGTTATTCAATACCAAATGGTGTTCAAGTTGTTCCTCACGCTCTTTTGGCTCTTTTGGATTACATTCTGAGATCTACTGTTAGTACCTTGGCAGTTTTAATAACTGCACACCAAGGCACCTATTGCGGAACCTCGATGAGCAAACATGTCTGCTGGAGCTTCAACTTTGAGTCGTCAGTGCTTGCATGTTTTTGTTCAGAATGGGGTGTGTTGCAATTTTGTGAATGTTTAGGTGAAGGTTATATTGTTTTGTAGGAAAAAGGGAGAGTGAGTCGTTGTGGGTTGTTTTTGTGTGAATACAATAAGCATTCTGGTGTAGAATTGACTGGTGGATTTGTCTCCATGCTTTAGGGTCGGCAAAGGCTGTGTGGACTACTTTGGCATGGTTGCGAATTGGGTCAAGTAAACCAACTGTAAATTACTAGGAAACTCCCTGGAAACGTATTGAAAATTATTAGTACCATGACATCATATCCTAATGATGTCATGATCTTTCATTTCAACATCATGCACATTCTTTCTTGAACTCTTCTCCTTACAGAATGATACAGAATCTGTGGAGGAACCACTCTTCTATGGTCTTAGGGAATCCAATACAATATGGGCACATGTGTTTTCCAGATTTTCACCAGACTATAAATTGGGAATTAGCAATAACGTGGATTGCTCAGTTTTGCTTAATAGACATCCCACCCTTATCACTATGACTGCATTTAACTAATTATAAATGCATGTGATGATCATACTGGTGTGCATGCGTTTATTAAAAAAGTGAATTACTGCCAAGCTAATTTGTCCTTAATTTGAGCAAGCAGCAATAATAGTACTTTTGCTCATTGGCTGCAGGACACATGGAGATAATTCACCAAAACATTGAGAGAGAGGGATAGATGGAGATTGAATAATTGAAAGTGAACTTGGGTTTCCCTATCCTTGTGGTCATTCATGGTAAGCTCTCTAGCCTCTAGAGATTCCCCATTCTGAAATCATAGGCTCTAATAATACTAAAACCCTGTAGCTTGCTTTGTGGACTTAATTTCCCATCTAACTAGCCATATAGGGTTAAAAGTTGCTTGAACTATGAAGCTTTTGCATTCTACCTCTGCATTTCATATAAAAGTTTTTCAATTTTTACTGGCACTAGAGACCTAGAGTGAATCCATGCAACATAAAATTTTAATCAGAGAAACAAAAACATAAAAATGATCATTGCTATGAAAAATGTTAAACAACTCCATTACATGATTCTTATTAAACATTGGAAAAGACACAGTGATCAGGATGGATAATGGAACAGGAGGTTTTAGTTATGCAGATAATTCAACTTTTTTCCTCATTTTCAATAACTCCATTTTCTTTCGCATCTTGTTTAGCTGATGTTCCGATACATTTCTCTTCATCTTTAGCAGACTCCTCTGTTTTCTTCTCTGCTTTCTCTGCCTTCAATTTTGCTTCTTCCTCTGCCTTCAATTTTGCTTCTTTCTTTGCGTTCACTTTTGCATCCTTAACTGCCTTCTTGCTTGCTTCTTCCTCAGCCTTCACTCTTGCCTCCTCCTTCGCAATCTCTAGAGCTTCAATCAATTTCTTCAAACAAGAGATGGCATCCTCAACATTAGATTTAGGCATCAAATTCTCTGCCACATCAGCTGGAGTCAGTTGGTCTCCCCCAACAAAGGTTCAATGCTTCCGAACAATTCATGTGAATCTAAATTCAAGTAGTTCCTTGCAAGCACTTTGAATGCTTCATAGCAACAATAAGACAATTTGATATGCTTGTCCATCCTTCCTCTCCTTATCAGTGCAGGATCAAGTTTCTCCACATAATTAGTGGTAAACACAATGATTCTTTCACCTCCGCAAGCTGACCAAATACCATCAATGAAGTTTAATAGCCCAGACAAAGTAACCTGACTTGCATTTTGTTTATGTTTAAGTGAAGGTTATATTAGTATAAAACTATAAATGATCGAAGAAGGGTGAGAGTGGGTTGGTGTATGATGTGTCTGTGAATACATTATGCATTGTAACTTTTTTTCTCTTTCTCTCAATAAATTGGGGTTGGAGACCAAAAAAAAAAAACTGGTGGATGTGTCTCTTTGCTCATTGTCTCCTTGCTCAAGGCCGGCCAAGAATTTGCTTTCAAAATGGGTTAGTAAATCCTTGATTCTCTCCTTGCCATGCAAAAAATCAGATTTAATCTCCCATAATATCTTCAAGCCATGTAGTCTCCTAATGCCTTCAGGTTTCCTAGCCTCATCAGGATTCCTGCG
>LYNE01000480.1:96906-112502 GCA_001662545.1 Rosa x damascena | reverse complement strand
GGGGCGTGTTGAGAATATATATACATCCCGCATGGGAAAAATGGGACCTTGCCTATGGGTTTATAAGGGTTTGGGCCACTCCATCCATTGCCAATTGGTTTTGGATGTGAACCCCAGATTACTTTATTAATTTTTTGGGTATGGGCTGGCCTAGTCCAAGCTAATGGGTGGGCTTAGCCCAACCCATTTTACATAGGGTGAGGCTTGGGCTTTGCTTTTGAAGCCCTAGGCCGGCTCAGGGCCTGCCCATTTTAGTAGAGTATACAGCTGGCTCGGCTCTGTCCATAAAAATACAAAAGAAATATATATATATATATATTTATTTATTTGCATAAATTAATTATTTATAGCATATTAAATAAGTATATTAATATTTTTTATAGAAGTTAATTTAAAAAATTGTTCGGTTTCCAACTCAATCAGATTATTTTTAATAGAAGTTAATATTATTTTACAAATCATTTACCAAATATAGGACAAGGCTGCGGGCAAGCTTTGTTGACCTGAACTTTTTTGGCTCATGGGCAAGGCTTTTGCTTCACATATTTGTGAAAAGGGTTGGCCCTGCCCTGCCCTGCCCATTTAACACTTAGGGCTACAAAAGCCCCGAGATGAGCAGTATTTAGGCCATTATATCTTAAAGCAGGCCGACCTAGCCCTGCCTATTTTATAGGCCTAATTTAATGTAGTGCATCGTCTAAAAGTCTGTTGATAAGCTTGAAATACACAATAGTAACATGAAAAGAAAATAAACTAGAACCTCTGATATATATATGTTCATTACTGAATTGTACGGTTATGAGTTCAATTCTACACCAAATTCTACAAATAAGAATGAAAGACTACAAGCTTAAGAAAACAATTTCATCGAGGGAAATGACATTGTAAATTTTTAACTACTAAATCAAGAAGATGAACTATTCATGTCCCAAATATAGAACCAATACAACAATGAGGCCTAAACTTTAACCATAATGATCATCCGTTTCTCCAAACTATTGATAGTTAACAAATCACGAGTGTTATGATACAATCTCACAACCAATATCAAGAAGAATAACTAAATAAGTTCACCCTCTTATACACTGTGTTTCAAAAACATCTAGATTGTGTGAAGTATTAATTCATCATCACGTCGATAATAAGAAGACACTGAAATTAGAGCATACAATATAAAAAATAAAACCATAGTAATGACACAACATAAGGACCAATAGTTCTAAACCCTACCTAAAAAAGTGGAGACTTATAAACCTAAATCAACATATATAAAACCCTAAAAAGTGAAATAAGATCGTAGCGACCTATTTCTCTTTCCCTATGAGCTATCACTAGTCTCCAATAGTCCCGCTGCTTGAAAAGTGTGTGAATCGTTAGCTTCCCACACACCAATTTTGAGCTGTAAAAGGTTACTCTCTTATGACCAAACTCGTGAACTCTAACACCATCCCACCGGACCCATAAATCTCTACCACCATCGTCACCTAGGGAAGAGAAATTAAGATTGTTCGCGATAACGCTGCTCCAATTGCAAATCAACGAGTTTGATAGGTTTTGGGGAGCACAATAAAAGAATTTTGTCAGTACAAATCAAGTTAACAGAAAAACAATTTACCTACTTTTTTGCTAGCCTGAGAGATGCGTGAGACCCTTTATCGCATACTTAGCTCCAACAACGGCGCTTCACAGCCATGGAAGCCCTTGAGGCTTTTTCAACACTGAGCGCTCAAGCGCTTATTTCCAGTGGAGTCCACCATGACCTCGGCAAGGTGCAGCCCGCTGCCCTCAACCCCTCAATCCCAAATTCGATCAAATGGATCTACTTATGTTCTCCGGGACCAAGCGATTGGTGATCGCTATTTAGGCCGGCGAATCTGCTCATGGATTTCGATACGGCTTTGGGATCTGGGCACTATGTGGTGGTTTCGATGCTTCTTTGCAGATTTGACATTGATGGTGCTGACCGGGATATTCTGGTTTTCCTCAACCTTGGAGGTTGACGGCATGATGCTGGCTGCGGTAGTGCGCGGTGGTGCAGTCGCTGCCCGGACTTGGCTGTTACGGATGGCGGTGAGGTGGAGAGGCGACTCAACAAGTCGGGGTTGGCTCTCAGTTTTGGTACACGATGGTGGCACCGACGGGCCAACGACGCGACGTAGTGCTGGGCTTTGGGTGCCCATAGAGGTTGAGAGGCCCACGGTAATGGGTGTGGACTCTTGGGTGCAGTCATGGGCCCATTATTTTTTCTCAAGCTATTAGGTTTGGGACCTGGGTGGAATGGATGAGGGTACGGGCTTCCTAGACTTCTGGAGGCCTTACCTAATGTCCAGTATTTTAAATAAGGAGACTGCTGTTATCATGCGCTCGATTGATGTCACAGATAAGCTAAGTTTTCCATTAGTTTTTAATTTACTTTTCTTTCCCTGCAGATCGATGGAGACAATTCTCAATTACTTAAAGGAGTCTTACTTGGGCTACTATACTGTAAGCACCTCAATTGAAAGCATTAGCGAGCAGCATAGCCGGTTTTTAATGGATGAGGATAATCTACATCACTTTGAAGTTGCTTTGTTTTCTTATTTCCAAAAAGTAAGCTTCAACTTTGTAATCGAACAACCATTCCAACGAATTATGGTCTGTTCTGCCTTAGATTTTCAATATAACCTTAGTAGGTCAATTTATGCTCCTGTGAATGTTCAGGATGCCCCTATAAACGATTGTAACCAGAGAATCAATATAAGTTTTATTTTATTTAAAAAATAAAATAAAATAAAAGATTTTTGTCAAAACCAATTTAAATTAGATTGCGAAGCATATTATTTTTCTATTAGAAAAAAAAAACACCAAACAAAATCACTCTCGAAATAGTAATTCTCTTCTTTGGAAAAAAAGGGTTAAAGATCATGATTTTCTCACATGCTTGAACCATTCAGTCATTATTACCAGACTGTTTTCTTTTTTAACTTTAATTTCCGACAACGTTATTATAATTTTATTTCTTGGGAAAATATTCAGGGAAAGAGTATGTGGTATTGAGCGGCTCGAGCCGTGATTAACAATTAGAGCCAATCAGCTGGCTCTAGCCATTCGCGGACAAATTGCCGCACAAGTCGTGGCCGCACGCCATTGGTTCAATTATCTATTACACGCTCCTCAGGCATACGACCGCATCCACTTTATCGATCCCTGTGGCATTCACATAGACACCGTATATAAACCCCCTTCTTACATATTTTCTCTGCAAGTCGTCGTCATCGGAGAAGAGAGACCCTCACCTATATCTTCTCCTCCTACTCCGTCGCTCCTCATCTGAACCACGCAACCGCGAAAATGGTGAGTCTTACTTTTCTCCGATCGATTACGTTTTGGACTCTCTTATCTCTTTGGCTGCTGAGACTGAAACGTAAAAGTCTCCGATTTTGTTTTCCGATTGCGATAACTGAGCTCCGAAATGGATGATCGGTTTCGATCTATGAACGGTGTAGGTTGATCTGTGGTCGATCTGATAGTTATGAACTGAGTTGGATGGAATTGATAGCTCGTTTACTGTTTGTATCTGAGTCTTTAGCTTCCAGATCTGATTTGATTTTGGTCTTGTTTTTGATGTTGAACGTTTTGATCGCGATTTGTACTGGACTGTAGAGCTTATCTCTATATTTTTGTTAATTATCCCAAAGTTTTGAACACTTGATGGTTGGTAATATGGTGGATCTACAGAATATAGCACAGGTGTTTAGATGTTTCGTGCTAGCTTTAATTGTCCATATGTTACTTGGTTGTGATACTATAAGCACAGAGATGATAAATTTTCTGGTGGATCTGTTATTTTCAGTGATTGATGTATGTGTATGTAGTTTGAGCCCAGAGGTTCGATTATGGAATAAGTTGGATCCAAAATGAACGACAGAGATCACGTTTTTGTTCTCTTTTTATATTGAATGTATGTTATATATATTAATATATATTTGGAGGGGGTTCGTGAAACAAATATAGATTTATTCATTGTTTCTTCTTTATTGTTTTAGGGTAGGGCATTGTAGGGAACAAAGACGGGGAAGTTTTAATTTTCATGTTGTGGCATCAAATCTTACAAAAGTAAAATGCAAATTGGACATGGGCTAATTTTTGTGAGACTGCACGTGGACTTTTTTTTTGTCTCTCGCCCTCTGGTGTATAGATTAATATTGAAACGTTTCTCGACTTATTTTCATGTTTTTTTTTTCCTTTTCCACACAGCTTATATATTTCAGTATGTTGCTGTAAAATATGGTGTTAGTTTGTTACTAAGTTAATTTCTTGCAACTCACAGGCCAATGCAGCATCTGGTATGGCTGTGCACGATGAGTGCAAATTGAAATTTCTGGAGCTCAAGACAAAGAGGACCTACCGATCAATAGTGTACAAGATCGAGGAGAAGCAAAAGCAAGTTATTGTGGAAGCAACTGGGGATCCAACACAAACCTATGAGAATTTCACAGATAGCCTTCCTTCTGATGAATGCCGTTATGCTGTTTTTGATTTCGATTTTCTTACGCCAGAGGGTGTCCCAAAAAGCAGGATATTCTTCATTGTCTGGTAATTCTCATTTCTTAGATCAGTTTTAATTATGTTTAGTGTTTTGTTATCTAATCATGGCTTTTGTACCATTTTTTTTTTGCTATTTTTCATCAAGGTCTCCTGATACATCAAGGGTGAGAAACAAGATGATCTATGCAAGCTCAAAGGACAGATTCAAGAGAGAGCTTGATGGAATTCAGATTGAGTTGCAGGCAACTGATCCATCTGAGATTGGCCTTGATGTCATTAAGAGCCGTGCCAGCTAAATATGAAACATAGGATATCTGGTGCGGAGTTCTTCCTTTCAGCCTTTGTTACTTGAGTGGAATGTTTATACATTGTGGGATGGCGACTTGGCTAATGATGGCATCAATTTCCAAGTTCTGTCATTGTTTCTTATTCGTTTTAAACAAGTGTCCCTGGTTTGTTTTATATCATATGATATGTTATCTTATAGAACCTATATGTTGAGTGGCTGCTTTGGTAGTTCTATGTCAACAAACTAATATGTAGTTGCTTGTGGGGGTTTAGACGACACCTTACCTCTTTTCAGTGTTGTATATGACCCTTGTCATTTTACTTTGGAGCATTATAAAGGATCATGCTTTTTATGATCTTCCTTGTTGCTGATTAATTTGGCTTGTTTTGTATGACCTTGCATTTTATTGGATAATTGATCTTTCTGGTAGAAGATTTGTAGTTGGCAAAAGATCTGCCTTATAGATTTGGTACTGCCATTGCTGTTGGTGGGAATGGCAAGTCTTTCAGTTAACACGAGTCCTTTTGTCTATTGTATGTATGAGCAATGCCAGCTTCTAATGTCAATTTTCACCTTTGATCTTTTCCATTCTCTTTGGATCAGGTAGTATTTTTTTAGCTCCCTTTCCCAATTTTCACCTCTTACCTTCCCTATTTTCCTTCGGGGTTGGGTTCTCACCAATGTAGGCTTTTCTGGGCAGCCACTGCTACCAATTGATGATCTGGCACACTAGGAATCCACCTGTTAATGCCTTGCATTTTTTTAAATGGGCAAACATTGAATGCTGTATTTCTTTCCGTCAGTTCCAATTCTTCAGATGTTAACACCTTCTTCCAATGTTTTTTTTTTTTTATTTAAAAAAAAGGAAAAAAATACCAGTACCCAGGAAGAAGACTCTTGCGAGAAAACGGACTCGCCATCCTTGAACCAAGGATTCACGGGCATAGCTGATGAACCAAAAATAATGGTTCTCATGAATGTATGACGTTTTCCGTAGTACCCATACGTCTGAGTGTGTGTGATCTCTGCGTCGCTGTTTCATAAGGCTAACGAGACACGTCCAAGATCGTCACAATTGCTTGAGGAATCATTTTCCTCTAGCAATGATGTGAGAGTATACCTCAATTGCTGGATTGCCTAGACATTGGTTAATTTGCAAAGCGAACTCACCAAATGAGTTCAAAACTTGGCTCCATTGCTCCAGGCTGAGCAGATGATTGACCTGGTCAAGGACGTTTGAGACTATATACTTGAGTAGTGTCCACGTTGTACAGTAGTATTTCTCTATTTGTATATAAAAATAAAAAAACTTCTGTAGTTTAAGAAATCAATCAAAATGCATATGCATCTTCTCATTTCAAGGTGCAGACAATTGTGCTTGTGGTGCATATGTTTGGGAAAAACAGGACCAGAGCAATCAATCCAGCGAGTTGCTCAGTCGGAATGCCAGAAGTGATATAGTTTTTCGGAACAATTGTATTTGCAAACCTAGTTGTTTTTGTGTAAGTACAGAACGAGTCCTTATTCAATAATGAAAACGGTTTGGCTTTCTGCAGAACTATTGAGTTCAAAATGTGATAATTATTATTCTAAAAAAAAAAGGTGATAATTATGAAAGTTTAGAAAAATAATAGAGAACTTCATCTCATAATTTAAGAACAAGATAACTAAAAGTTAAAATAGAGAATTACTTAGGAGTTTGGTGTACATGCTAAAATTAATAAAAAACCAAATATGTTTTCTAAAATAGCTAAGGAGTCAAAATAAAGAATCTGCTAAATATGTTCTTTATATCGGTTGTAGTATCGGTTAATCAATGGTAATTCCACCAAAAGAGTATTTACTGCTAAGAAAGAAAGATGTCGACTGCTAGAACGACGTCGTTGAAGTTCCTCTAGAAGACTAAAATCCTGTCACGTCCACCTCTTTCTGTAGTTCAGCTCTTCGCCATTTGCAGCAGCAAAATTCAAACACTGATAAAGCTCAACTTCAAAAGCCCTCATCTTTCATGGCTTAAACCAACCCCACCACTCCATTCAATGGCTTCCTCTTTCTGCACCCGATGCTATTCCTGGTCTCTCACACCCACCATAAACCCAACACCTCCACCTCATCGACCCTTCACTTCTCTCTCCTTCCCTCGCCATGAACGCCTCGTCATTCATTCTTCACTTTCCTATTCTACCCCAATTTCTACTACCCATCATCCCCTCCCTCAGGACTTCACTCCCCAGCAGCTCCTCGACTCCCTCCGCCGCCAAAACGACGAGTCGTCCGCGCTCCGCCTCTTCGACTGGGCCTCCAAGCAGCCCGGTTTCGCGCCCAACCCCACCATCTACGAGGAGGTGCTCGCCAAGCTCGGAAAGGTCGGGTCTTTCGAGTCGATGAGGGACATCTTGGATGAAATGAAGCACAATGGGTGCCTCAGTAAAGGTAGTTTCTTGATTTTCATCGAGAGTTACGCTATGTTTGATTTGTATGATGAGATTCTGGGTGTTGTGGATGTGATGGAGAGTGAATTCGGGTTGAAACCCGATACCCATTTCTTTAATTTCTTGCTCAATGTGTTGGTTGATGGGAACAAGCTTAAACTAGTCGAAACAGCGAATTCGAGCATGAATAGCAAGGGGATTAAGCCTGATGTGTCTACATTTAACATTTTGATTAAGGCTTTATGTAGAGCTCATCAGATTAGGCCTGCTCTTTTGTTGATGGAGGAGATGGGGAACTATGGTTTGAAGCCTGATGAGAAGACTTTTACAACCATAATGCAGGGTTATATTGAGGAGGGTGAGATGAAAGGTGCATTGAGAATTAGGGAGCAGATGGTAGAGTATGGTTGTCATTGTAGTAATGTGACTGTTAATGTTTTGGTTAATGGGTTTTGCAAGGAGGGTAGGGTTGATGAAGCGTTTGGTTTTATTGAGAAGATGGCCAAGGAGGGGTTTTCTCCTGATCAGTATACGTTTAATACGGTGGTGAAGGGTTTGTGCAGGGTGGGGCATGTTAAGCATGCTTTGGAGATTATGGATGTGATGTTGCAAGAGGGGTTTGATCTGGATATCTATACATATAACTCTTTGGTTTCGGGGTTGTGTAAGTTGGGTGAAATTGAAGAGGCGGTGGACATTCTTGATCAGATGGTTTCGAGGGACTGTTCCCCAAATACTGTCACGTATAATACTCTGATTAGCACATTGTGCAAGGAGAACCGGGTTGAGGAGGCTACTAAGCTTGCGCGTGTGCTTACTAGCAAGGGAATCATACCTGATGTTTGTACTGTCAATTCGCTGATTCAAGGTCTCTGTTTGAACAGTAATCATAAAGTTGCTATGGAACTGTTTGAGGAGATGAAGATGAAAGGGTGTCAGCCTGATGGGTTTACTTACAGTTTGCTGATTGATAGCTACTGTTCTAGAGGGAAGCTGGAAGAGGCTTTGAGCTTGCTGAAAGATATGGAGTCGAGCGGCTGTGCGCGAAATGCAGTAATATACAATACTCTGATTGACGGGTTCTGCAAAAACAAGAGGATTGAAGATGCAGAGGAGATTTTTGATCAGATGGAACTGCAGGGTATTTCAAGAAATTCAGTGACCTATAACACCCTTATTGATGGCCTTTGCCAGAGTAGGAGGGTGGAGGACGCTTCTCAACTCATGGACCAGATGATAATGGAAGGCTTGAAGCCTGACAAGTTCACCTACAATTCGCTTCTCACGTATTTCTGTAGGTCGGGGGATATTAAGAAGGCAGCAGATATTGTTCAAAACATGACTTCAAATGGGTGCGAACCAGACATTGTCACTTATGGGACCCTAATTCAGGGGTTATGTAAGGCAGGTAGATCTGAGGTTGCGAGTAGACTCCTAAGAAGTTTGCAGATGAAAGGGTTGGTTCCGACTCCACATGCTTATAACCCTGTGATACAAGCACTATTTAAACGAAAGAGAACAATCCTCCAGATGCTATAACATTTAAGATTGTCTTTCGTGGGCTTTGTAATGGTGGAGGACCAATTGGAGAAGCAGTTGATTTTGCGATTGAGATGATGGAGAAAGGGTACTTACCAGAATTTTCATCATTTTCTATGCTGGCTGAAGGACTATATGCTTTATCCATGGAGGATACCCTGATTAAGCTTGTAGATATGATCATGGAGAAAGCAAGAGTTTCAGGCAGTGAAGCTTCAATGATTAGGGGTTTCCTCAAAATCCGAAAATTTAAAGATGCATTGGCCACTCTTGGTGGTATTTTGAATAGCCAAAGGCCTAGAAACTCTTATTGGACCAGAAATTAATTTCAATCAGTTTCGGTTATCATCATAAACCTTGGTATCAATATATTATTGTGCTGTTGGATTTCTTCGGTTGGCTTTGGGGAAACCATCCCTTCTAACTTCCCAAACTGTGCAAAAGAAAAAGTCAGGTACTTTTGTGACCATAAGCACCGTCTTTGGATACTTTCATATACCACTGCCAAAAATGATTTCAAGTTTTCTTTTGATACTGAATTTTATAAATTAATTACTAATGTAGTAAATATTGAGGACGTAAAAGTATCTCAGCTCATTTTTGAAGTGGAATAGCTAGCAATGCCTCCCTTAGGTCGCTTCTTCCTCTCCCTCCTCTCTCTCCAGTGACTTCTTAATTTTCTCTTTAGTTTGTTTTTGTTTTTCTTTCTATGATAACTAAATAACTAACTCTTTAGCTAGGGGTTGTTGAAGCCCCAAATCATGATTGTAAACTTGTTATGACTTTCAATTAGTTTTGTTTATCTATTGGATGAGATTTCTATTTTTACATTGATGATTCCTTTGCATGTTTTCTTTGGTGCACAACTTAGATTGCATGTGACGCAGTCGGATTGATAACTAGGTTTACCAACAATAAACCTAACAAAAGGGTTCTGGAGTCCACCAGAGATAAAAGAGAAATTTCTCTATTTTATTGATTAAAAGATGAAAGATAGGTTTGCAGCCGCTTGCGGCTGCTTAAATAAGAGAAAAGAAACCCTAGGGCGACTAACAATGAAACTCTAAAGCCCATGGGTAAAAACGAAAACAACCAAAAAATAACTAGGAAAAACCAAAACTCCGAAAAATAGAAAAATGTAGTTTTGAGGCCCTAAACTACCCCGAAAGCTCGAAAAAGGCCACAGGTCGTGGCATAGCGACGAGTCTTGTTCCTGGAGCGATTCCCTTTCCGGAAAGCTATGGCACGTCCCAATCAGACTCCGAGCTACTTCGTGTCTACTAATCACTTTTCGTTTTCCTCCTCTTGCACGATCAAGCTGCTCTTTGAATTGGACTGCCATCTGTTCTGCATCAGCATGTTTAGGGTTCTATTGCTATGAATGATCATTGCCTGTGCCTTGGTTCGAGGGTTCTGTTGAGAGTTCTAGAGTAGTAAATTGTCTATAAGGCAAGTGATTAGGTTTCTAGGTTAATTGAGACGCGTCGTACTCAAGATGCCTTGTGATATCTCGTTTTTCTATTGCGTAATGATTTCTTTGTGTTAGATCTAGAGTTGCGTCGACATAGGTTGCATTTTAGAAATAGGTTAGGTGTAGAGCGTTTCTCACCTAGCATACAAGTAAGGAAAAACAATAGGTTAATTCAGGCATTAGGTTAACTTGGGCATCTTCATTCATAGATGAATGTAATTAGGTTGAACATGACTAGTTTGCATGATTGATTGGTGGTGGATGCAAATCCCCTAACTTGTTTTATCTTTGATTTTCAAAATCTTGAATCAAGTTTTTTATTTATTTTCGGAGTCATTTAGTGTTTCGTTTTTATTTAATTATTTTGTTAACCAAAACACCTTCAAAAATCATCGAACTTTGTCGGTAGGTAGTGTGTTGTGTCTAGAGTTTGTCTATAAATTTTCGTGACATTTAGAATAGTTTAGAGCCGTCTGCCAGTCAGATCTTTCTAATTGGACAGTTTAGGTTTTATTTTGTTTTGAGTCTTAGATTAGTGATTATACCACAATCTCTTGCGGGGACGATCCATACTTACCTATACTACTTTCAACATTCTTGTAGGGTTAAGTTATAGGCATTTTTGTGCATCTATTTAAGTTGATAGAAATAGCCTATCAATAACCGTATCTTCCAGATTACACAACTGCGCTCCCACCAATAACCATGTCGCACACAAAACTTGAGCCCCTTTCTGACCTACATGCCAGAGGACGCGGTATATACATTCTGGAAACACCATACACCTGACTACTCCCCAAACCCTAACTCTCACGACGAGAGAGAAGGGATTTTTGATTGTAAATATGTTTGAATCCCTAATAAATCTAAATTTGATGGTTAGACATCAAAATTTGGATTTTTATTTAAAATTTTTTAAATTTAAAGTCAAATGAGCCAAGCCGAGCCCATTCAAGCTTGAACTCATCTAATAAATCGAGCCGAGCCGTGCTTAGCTCAGGCTTAAGAAAAATATTCAAGCCAAGCGAAGTTTGAGCATGTAAAAAAAATTCAAGTTTTAGCCCGACTGGAGCTCAATAAAAAGCAAATGAGCCGAATATGATCACCTTGGTATTCGTTCTGACTCAGTTCATTTACACCCCTATGTGGGGGTACGTATGCTTTGCTAGTACATGCTCTCGAACAAGACAACCTAATTTTAGTGTAAATCTTTCATAGTAAACCTTCATAGAAGAAAACCAGATTCCAACTTGTACTAGGTAGGTTTTGTGATGTAGGACGAGATTTTAACCAGTTTTAACAAAGAATCTTGAAAAGAAAGAAGCGTCTTCACGTTAAGAAGAATGATTTGAATATTGAAAATTGGTATTCAAATAGGCTTCTTAATGATGAAATTAATCATAAGTTACTCTTTTGGATATATCAGGATTCTCGAGCAAAATCTTGGTTGGGATTCCAAATACGTATTTGCGTAGTATTCTTTAGTATCTAGGATTCTATTTCCGATTTTTATTTAATTAATGAGGTTTAATTAGGTTTCCTAGTTTTAGTCTATAATAAATTGTTCTTTTTGTTTTCTAGTTGTATTAGGTTTATGCTATGTGCCCTATATAAGGCACCTCTGATTGTAATTTTCAGTCAAGTTATCAATAAAAAAAAAAAAAAAATCAAATATTAGAGAAGTTTCTTTATGTTTCTTACGGCTGTGTGCCCGTAATTGCTAGTGGATTCTAGTTCATCTCATATGGCTTTCGACGCTTGACGGAGCCTCTAGCTATCGTGTTTAGGGCTGTCAATTCCGACACGACCCAATAACACGACTCGAAATCGGCACGAAATAAAGCGGGTTGAACCCGCACGATTAAAAAGCGGGTCGGTGGTGGGTCAACCCGTCATGACCCATTTAATAAATGGGTCGGTCATGGGTCAACCCGCCAACACGAAGTGAACCCGTATAACCCAATTGTGCTATGTTTCTTCTTGAAATTTTGGACGTTCGGAGTATTTGATCATAGGATTAGACCATTTGAAATATTTTGCTTTTTAATTATTGGATTTAATTATTTATGAATTATATATAATTATTTATATTTTTCGTCTTGTGGAGTTTTTAGTAAATTTAATCAATTTATGCATTTTTTTAATTAAATGAGTCCCATTGTTAACGTTTAAATTGGTCATTTTGTCTAATAAGACACGACCCATTTATTAAATGGGTTAAACGGGTTGGAAACAGGTAACCCGTTTAATAAATAGGTTGGGTTTGTGTTTAAATTTTTGACACGATTATTAAATGGGTTGGGTTTGGGTTTATATCTTGCGACATGACAAATACCTTGACCTGACACGACCCATTGACAGCCCTAATCGTGTTCACGCTTCCTGCATCATTTTGGTATCAGAGCGATTCCCGCTCCTTAGCAGACGACGATCCAAGGGAGAAGTTTACTACCGCCAACCTTAACAACGCTGGTTGTAGAGTATCTATCAAAAAAAGTTTCGTTGAAGAGGAACATGTTGAGGGATTCGCCCTAGGACAACCTCATCAATCCAAAAAAAACAAAAAACAAAAAAAGAGAGAGAAAGAAACATGGAACGATGGATATTCACAACGCCGGATTACGACTTCGGAACAACATGTATCATCAAAGACAAGATATGCTTGGTAATAATTGACAGTGTCTACGAGATAACTTTGTAGCAAACAAAGTTGTGGATTATTTTCAATTACTGACCGTGAAGCTGAGTGATCCATACTTGATTCCATTTGGGAATGATGAATATGCACAGTAACAGAGGTTTGTAAAGTTCCTATCTCTATGAGAAAATTTTATAAAGAAGAGATTACTTGTCATGTGATTGACATGGACGACACTTACGTGCTTTTTGGAAGATCATGGCATGAAAGCGTCAATGATGGTTATTGCAAAGACAACACATATTTATTTAGGTGGGAGTCGCACAAAATTACATCAAGCCTGGAAGGAAGAACATCAAGAATGAACATCCTGAGGTGTGTGAAAAAAAAACATGAAGAAACCACTTTGAAGATTGAAGAGAAACTCATTAAAGACAACGAAGCTGATTCATTCATCACATCAATATCCATGTCATGCATGCCTAATTGTGTTCAAGATCATGCATGCCTAATTGTGTTCAAGATCAACCCAAGGAGAAGTCAATCAATGCCCATTCCTTTTGAAGTGGAGGAGTTCAAGTTTCAAGATGCTTATTCTAACTTGTCTACGGTATTGGATTCATGGTGATACCTTTTAAATTTGAGAATATTGAAATTGATGGCTTATCATGTTTTATTCCTACTAATAATCAAGTTGCATTCAAAAGGAACTGGAGGTCGAGTTCTTTTCAAGTGGAATAGACTGATGTTGGACTAGATTTTAGCCAATTTCAACAAAGAATCTCGAAAAGAAAGAAGCGTCTTCACATTAAGAAGAATGATATGAATATTGGAAATTAGTATTCGAATAGGCTTCTTAATGATGAATTAATTATAAGTTACTCTTTTGGATATATTGGGATTTTTGAGCAAAATCTTGGTTGGGATTCCAAATACATATTTGCGTAGTATTCTTTAGTATCTAGAATTTCATTTCTGATTTTTTATTTAATGAGGTTTCTTAGTTTTAGTCTATAATAAATTGTTCTTTTTGTTTTCTAGTTATATTAGGTTTATGCTATGTGCCCTATATAAGACCAATGTTCTAAAAATTGCTAGGCGTTAGTTGGGCAGTGGCCAGGGGGCCAGGCGTAAGTTTTTATTTAATTTAATAACATTAAATTATATACTTAAGAATTTATATAGACCTAAAGAGTAATAGAAATGATTGAAAAAAACTCAAAATTATAATTAAGTATTAATACATAATAAACCCAATACTATATACGGCTTTTCCTTTAGGATCATTGAATCATCTACTTCTTTCTGCTCCTTCACTCTCACCATTTTCGAAACCAACAGTCCTCGGTGAAAGGGTAAAAGTCCATGAAAGAAGGTAAAAAGATGAAAGAGTTAAAGTCCCTGAAGGAATGTAGGGTTAATGTCCCTAATAGAAGGTGAAGGGTTAATGTCCCTGAAAGAAAGAATGAAGGGTATAAATTCCTGAAAGAAGCATGGTACAAATGGTGCCATGAAAAAGAGGCATAAAGGTGCCAAGAGGAACATGCTCCCTGGAAGTAGCAGAAGTCCCAAGATGAAGATGAAGATGGCACAATGATGTCAAGTTGACAAGACTCCCTAAAGGCACAATGGTGCAACGAAGATTGGGTCAAATTCCCAAAAAAAAGTACTCCCTAGTGGCCAAAGTTGATGAAGACGAAGACAATCAGAGTTCATGGAAGCTCCAAGAGGCATGAAGGCCTTATAGTATTGGTGAGGAATGAAATGATCTCACATGGAAAGGAGAAAAGAAAGTTCTCTAAGTAGTGAGGGAGGAATATTAGACCATTAGAACAACCTTAAACCTTCCTAACTCCCATAACCTATGAAGCACTAACTCTCACCATTATTCTCATCATAATTCTTACCATTGTTTTCACCATAACTCTCAACATATTTCTAAATTAATGTTATTTCCAACATCCTCTCTTAATTTAGAATTACTCTAACTTCAAGTTATTCATCATGATTCTTGTTCCATTGCCTGTTTTTCTTCAACTTGCTTATTTTCCTCTTTGATATCGCCTCACCATGGTCTCTCAGTCCATTGCCCATCTGCTTCTTCATTCAATGCAAGCACCTTAATTCGCTTGGCTGAATTTTTTAGTGACACTTCTCTAGTCACTTTGGGTCTTGGGAGCGTTGTAATTGTCATACTTATGGTATTATCTAGTGTAAGCCTATATAAGTAGGCTAGTCTAGTTGAGTAAGGGTGTAGATGAGTATTTTATAGAAGTATCGTAAGAGAGAGTTCCTTTATCAGGTATTTTGAGAGTCTCCTCCATATCTCTCTCTAGGAGCTCTGTACATGTCTTTGTCTCCCATATTGTGGGTCAACATTCATGCATCATATCTCCCTACCCAAATTAGTTTTTCAATATTTACGCTTCCGCTGTTATCCAACACAGTCATCCACTGTCTCATATCCATTTATTCTCTTTCTCTCATATCCAGCTTTTCCTTTACATCATCCAATCATCCAGCTCCCATTCATTCTTTTTCCCACCCAGAAATCTTTCCCATTTATTATGAAAATTAATTCTCTATCGAATTAACCCCCTTCTTCACATTCTTGATTTCACCCTCAAATTTTTGTTCTTTGGGCTCCATTGATTAGTGGGTATCTTTCAGATGTTGCAATCTTGTATCAATTTTGTACCT
>LYNE01000480.1:50277-87581 GCA_001662545.1 Rosa x damascena | reverse complement strand
ATGCATCAGGTTTTTAAATAAATAAACGTGGGAAAGTATGAAATCTTTTCCTTTTTAATTTGTTTATTTTTGTCCATTCACGCTAACGTTTTTACGTACTTTCCCCTGGGCCCTTCGGTTTTCAAATGCCCAGTTTGCAGACGAAATTAGATGAGGTCGGGCGTACATGGAGTCGAGGCATAGCCAACAGCATTGCTTCCGCGTACTCATTCTATCTCTGTGTTCTTTGTTACCTAATGGAATAGTATTGCTCTGATAACCTGTGAAATTAAGCTTGTAATGTGGGTTGAGACTGTTATTTGTGAAATTAGAGTTGTGATTTGGGGAGCAGGTGGCTCCAGAAGGATAAGGATGGGTTGATTTAGAAGTGCAAATTTTCTTTCTACAGGTTTTTGGGTAGTTCATTTTAGGGGAAGTTCTGCCAAATTTTTGAAAGAATTTCTTCTAAGGTGGACCCCGCAGGGCCACTTCAGATTTCAGGGTGAAATCCGGGGTGGGTCCTGTCAATTGGAGCACCGTAACCCTTCAAAATTGAGGTTGGCATGGGTAAAGGTCCTTTTCTTAGCTTTTCTGTGCAAAATTCTGTTTTTCTTCTAATTTCGCAGGGCTGCCATTTTCAATCTATTTGGAGTTAGGAGACATGCCACATATGCACGGACAGCTTGTAACACCAATTTTCAGCTCCCAGTAGCAGCTCATCCATCAGGCTGTCCCTACAGAAGTTATAAGGGCTGGAAGTTGGCCTCATGAGGCAAAATTGCGAAGTTGGAAAGTGAAATTTTCCTTCCTTCTCTCCTTTTCACCCCATCATCACTTCTTTTGGAGTCCATATAGCACGAAGATTACATTCTGGAAGTCGAGGCTTGCAGATGGTGTCTAACTTTGGTCTTCTTCAAAGGTTGTGAGCAGTGGGAGTTCTACAAGGGGGAGCTTTTCTATAACCTTTCTTATCTTCCTACTTGCCCTCTTTTGGATTTTCTTTCTCTATGCTTTCCTTGTGCATTGTGAGTTATATTGCCATACATTGAGGACAATGTCTAATTTAAGTGTGGGGGAGGGAAATACAAATTTGTCAATTTGCTTTTGAGTTATTCTTTGTATACCAAAAAATTAAAAAAAAAGAGAGTCTAGTTTTAGGTTTTATTTTTCAATGAGTCTTGGGAGTCTTCCAACTCTATGATGAGCATGAACTTTCGGATTTATATTTTGGTCACAAAAGGATTGCAGGCATGTGTTAGATTCTTGATTTCAAATAATTGTTAATATATTTTGATGATTATTGTGCTTGATTTATATACATTGATGGTTGGATTAATGTAATACTTGAGAATTGATGGATGCATGCTATGACAGGTTAAACTTGATTTGAACCCTTGTAAGCTTTTGAGCCTGTATATATGCTATTTCTTTTCTGAGTGCTTAGTATAGAATCATCTTATTTTCTTGACGAGGATTTTGCATGATCTCATCTTTTATTCATCTTGGTTGAGACTCGGATTCGACTTGCATATTTTATAAGGACAAATGCTAGAACTTGCCCCAAAGCCTCTTGAAGCGTATGGTTGAATTGCATGATGGATGGGAAGGGATAAAGGCACTAGGATTACCACCATAGCCAAATTAACATGTGTCCCTTTTATGCACACAAGATGTGCAATCCCCTAGTTAACCCCCTTGAGCCTACATTAAGCCTTTTGTTTCATCACCACAAATTCTTTAACCCTAAGCTTAGTATAGATGTATCATTACCCTATCCTAAGGAATTAGTGGAGCAAATATTTTTAGAGATATATTTATGTTCGAGGTACTTTTGTAAGCAAGTGTGGGGGTAAGACTTGGCCATAAAAAAATATATATGTATGCCGAAAAGAAAACGAAAAAAAAATGAAAGAAAAAAGTATACGGCAAAAGCGAAAAAAAAAGTATGAATGGATTTTAGTCCCCCTTTTGTGAATAAGGAGTTTATTTTGAATTGAAGGCCTGTTCAAGAAAATGTGGTTTTTGTCCTATTTCACAAGTGTTAAAAGAAGTTTTAGAATGAAGCAAAGGCCCAAAAAGATGACATCTGGCCTTGGAAAAAAATTATTTGCTTCATGTTCGAAGATTGATTACCTGGAAGAGTTTCAAGATTCTTTTATCTCTTATGTTCTTCTAGTGCTCCACTAGGTTCCTTAGGATCTTTGTTATTCCCTATCTTTTTTTTCTTTTAACCTTAACCTTTGGCCCCATTACAACCCTGAATAAAGACCTTATTGATCTTTGAAGTTGTGCATTCAATTTGTGGAGACTTGTGTGGAGGGGTGAGCATATGGTGTCACTGGCCTTTCGTCAGAGTTTTGGCATTCCAATCATGGGATCATATGTAAAAAAAATAGTTCAGAAAAAGCCTTTCTTTCTTGTTATCATATGTGAGCTATTTGTTTGTCTTATTATATCATTCCTCTCACATATAACTTGAGTGAAATCTATGCTTATACATCAAGTCAGAAAATCATGAGTGAAAAGAAATTGAGAGCATCTTTGTGAGAAATTGAGTTGATGCTTGTTTGACACATGAATAAGTTGGTTCTCCTTTGTTGCACTAGTTTGATTGTTCATGTATTATAACTTTAGCAATATGGTTATCAAAATAAATTAGCTTTTAAGTGAGGTTAGGAATTCTGACATATGGTTGTGTGAATTTTGTTGACCATACTTGTGGGCATTATAAGTTCTCTGAGATGTTTGGAAGATATTAGGTTCGTGTCTTTTGTTCTAGTTAGTTCTTTGTTTGCTAGGGACTAGCAAAGTCTAAGTGTGGGGGTATTTGATAAGAGCATATTTATGCGATGTTAATAGTGTTAATCTCCATACTTTCGTTGTTAGTTTAGTGTATTTTCTAGTTATTTACTTTGTTTATTTGTTTTATGGGTATCTTGGAGTAAAGAAGAAGAAAAGAAGTAAAAGAGGGATTGAAAAGCAAAATCGGGAAATCTGCCTATGCAGATCAGTTAACTTCGACAGAGCATTGAGACCAGCTCAGAACGATCTAGAGGATGATCTTTATATTGATGGATAGCCTCGGATGTCTAGTTTCCTAATCTTTTTACGGCTCATCAATATCATTTTTCTAGAGGAAGTTATGGCCGATTTAGTACAAGAGGTCAGGCTGTGCGTGAATCTGAGGTTGGACGAGAATTTATATTTCGAGGCCCAAAACACACCAAGAAGCCGGAGGACGAGTTTGTGCTTCATATTCCGACTTATGATGGACAAATGGCACGATGTGAATGGTTAGAATAAGTCATCAAGTTAAAGAGCCAATAGGAAAACTCCACCTAAGCACGTGAACCCTAATTCTTTTAGATTTTGGATTTCCTAACCTCTAACACTACAAGAAAAAGGTGCATTAGCGACACTGGTTCTGCGACAGACACACTAAAGTGTCGCAAGTATAAACATTTTACCTCCTAAATAATAGCGTGAAACTATTTACTACATGAGTTTAAGTAATGTCGCATTTGTTGTCGTATATACTGCTTATATCGCACACTCGGGGAAAAAAAAAGAAAAGGAAAAAGGTTTTCCAAATACACGATCTTCTCTCAATCTAACCACAAAGCCCCGAAAACAAACTCCTATCCTAGTTAGATCTAAACCGCCTGCAACCAAGCAAGAATTTTGATCTTCCAATCCGTATGAGCCCACAATCCGGTACGCTCCTTTGCATCCCCTCTCCTATGAGTGAGACCAGCAACTTTGATTTATAACTTGAGATATGCCAGAGTACTCTCGCTCAAAATTTCTGCTGTGTTCGGGCTTCATTGGGGCAATTTCTCGAGCAATTGGCGTGCAACCCTAAACTGGTACAAACCCATTTTCCTTTCAGAATTCTCTTCAACCATTATCTTATTTGCCCCCATTTTGTCCGGTTGCAGAGTTCATTTTACTTTCAGTTTCTTCAATGGTTGGGATATGATGTATAAATGTCTCCTACTTTGTAATTCTGTCAACTACAAGAAAAACAAACTCAATCACTTTAGGTTTTATGGATCTCAGTGTGATATTACAGTCCATGTATTGCTGTGAGCAACCGTGCTAATAATGCTCTGTTTTATATGTAGGTTATGTGATCACGAGAGATCAAAAGTCTAACCTTCAATTTCTATCTAGTCGTTCCTATTTTCTTTCTTGTGTCTCAGGTACAATTTACTTTGGGTTAAGTTGATTGCTGGTTCAAAGGGAATTGTAGTTTGGTTCCATTTTTATGAATTTTTGAGATTTTTTAGTTTGAATAATGCGTTTTTCTGGTTTTCATGTTGCCCCATTTTCAAATGCCTTGGGTTCCTATGTATATGGAGTTTCGGATTTCTCGTTGGAACAACATGCAAGAAGGTAATTTTGACTCTGATAATTTCGGTTATTGGTTTAGCAATTGAGTTTGGTTTTGTTATTGAATGGTTCTAATTCTTGGTTTAACAATTGATCCATTGCCATCACTATGTGGAAGAATAAACCAAGGACTTGCTAATTAAGGTGTTGTATAAATCTGAATATGCTTTCCATTTCTCTTTATTTGTTTATTAATTTTTTCCTTTACTGTATTTTATGAAGAAAATTTCTCTCTTCCGGTGGGCACTCACAGATGCACACCCATCTCTCATGTCCAACTTTGGTAAGCTACTAAGCAGCTTGATTTCAGAGTTTATTATTGGGAAGGAATGATATGCAGAAGTTATGTTCCTAGAGAAATCTTGATCATGCTTTGTGCATTTGTGACAGGATATTGCAGCTTCAATTGATGACAAACATGCGAAATTTCCACATTAATTTGGATGTAGAAAGCTACTTTACATACTGTACATGCCCATATCACTACTTTGAATAATAATATTTGTCTGACATTAGAATATATATTCTTTGTGTAAACATTTACATCAGCTATGATGTTTATTTGTTACGAGTGAAAGGTACTTTTAATACACATGCAAATGGTGTTTACTTGTTAGATCCTAATGAAGTGAAAGATCAGAACCTCTTATTGTGACAGTCATTTTGATTGTCGCAATTTTTTTTATTACCTTAAAAAGTATTTGCGACGGATAAAAAGTGTCGCATCTTTGTCGCAAAAGGTTTTTACGACGCTTGTTTATGCATCGTATTTAATGAAACTATTTATGACATAAATTATTGCGACACCTAAAGAAACGTGGCAAAACCGTCGCGAAAGGTATTTACGACGCCTCTTAAAGCGTCGTAAAAAATAAAAAAGTATTTGCTACGCGATTTATGACCCTAGACATGATCCATAACATACTTTGACATTCAATTTGTTTTCTAATTAATAAAGTTGAGGTTTTGTTTACCGTATTTCTCATTGATGAATTCTATGTTTGTATGCTTTGGAGGCCTACTTAGTATGCATGCTAGGGTTCTAATACTTTGATTGTTTGATGCCTGGATCAATAGTTGGATTCCTCAAATTGTCTAGAGAAGTAATTGGTAGTTTTCACTAGCAAGTAAACAAAACCCTAGGTTTAGCAAGGCTCTAAGTTATTTGCGATGTCTATTGATTGCTCAAATTCTTTTCAAACTTAATGATCTTTGCATGTTAAATCTAATAAACGTATTTTTAGGTTGCATTGCTTGGGAATAGTTTAGGTGTAGAGCACTTCCTGCCTAGCGTACAAAGTAAGAAAGAGTAATAGGTTGTGTTCAAGCGTACCGAGCCAATCTGAGCGTCTTCAACTAAGCTAATTGGTAGTAAATTGGACAAAATGTGTTGTGTGTGATTGTTGGGGGTGGATACTTCCTTCCTAGCTAGTTTCATCATCTTGATATCAACCAATCTTAAATCTGTCTCAGTTTCGTTTCTCCCTTCTGTCCTCTGTATTCACGTATTTTACTTTCATAGCAAACGAAATCCCAAAATTCCCAAATTTTGTGTGCTGGACGCCTTGTGTGTCTAGTACGTCTCTGTAAATTTTTATATTTTTCTGGGTTGTTTTGGTTAGGTTTTTAGTTTGTTTTTTGACTGCTGTTCTGCAGGAGCTGCAGTCACGTTTTTGTGACTTTTGTTGAAGCACTTAGTTTAACTTAATCCTCTACGGGAGACCCTTATTTCTCTATACTACGATTGACATATTTGCAGGAGAATAAGGAAAATCAATAGCTTTAAATTTAGCTATCAGTTGGATCGAAGGGTGGGTGGGATGGATCGATGGTTTGTGGGTTGGCTGACTGTGGTGCTTGGGGTTTCGGGTCAGATCCCGACACAGTGCATCCGGTATGTAGTGGGGACAGTGACAGAGGATGTCATCCGCCAGTAGTTGGTTGGCGACGGTCACTTGCTGGTGGCCCGACGCAGGTGGTGGGGCAATAAATTTATAGATGGGACAGTAGGACTGGTGCAGAGGTCGACTTGGGTCGGGAGGGTTGTTCCCTTGCTGACTTGGTCTTCTGGGCTTGGATATGGCATGTGGGCCTGATTTGGGTTGGAGGTTGGGTTTGGGCTCAATTCTTAGGCCCAGACTGTAGTTACCTCTCACTAGCATGACTAATTTGCTATCTCACCGTGCATAAAGTAACACTCACTTAGGGGGCTCACAAGCCGTGGTGGGGCCCAATTACGACATACATGTCGTAGCCCGACATACAACCTACCTGTAGTAGTCAGAAGCGGCCAAGACCTCGCCAGGAAACAACCTTCCAGGTCTTGCCAAGTTACCTTCACAAACATGCTTTTTGAAATTAGAATAGTTGTTTTGCATCCCACATTGAAGAAAATGTAAAGGAGAGGGGTTCCCTTACCTATAAAAGGGACCCCTCCTCCCACTTAGAGACCATCTCATTTAGGGGTGTGCAAAACAAGGTACAAACCGGCCAAACCGGTCAAAACCGACCGGTAAATATGGTTTGGTTAAGGTTTTTTAACTTTAAAAATTGAAAGCCGGTTCAATACCGAACCAAACCATTTATGAATTGGGTTGGTTTGGTTTCTCTTTTGCTTAAACCGCGGAACCCGAACCGACCGGTATGTTTGAAATATAATAAGAAAAAGTGTTAAATATATATATATATATATATATATATTCATTTGTCCAGTCGTTGTAAATAAGTATCCAATTATAACTTTATTCTCAAATGATATACTACCATATCGAATCCAATGCCCAAAGGCTTAGAAGTCTAATATATAATCGCTACGATTAATTTGATCCTCTCATATCATATATCTCAATCTCTCATTCTCTAACCTTTAATACTACCATATTAAGCTAGTATTTATAGCTAAGCCATCAAATAATTCAATCACTTTGAAACTATTCTAGATTTTGGTTTTTGAATATTAGTTTTGGATTTGATTATTGTATTTTAAATTTAGATTATGCTTATTTAATATAATTTTTATTATTTAGATTGAATTTTACTAGAATTTTTTTTTCATAAATAGTATGTTAATATAATATATGTTAAAACCTCATAACCGACCAAACCAAACCATCTTTAATTGGATTGGATTGGATCGGGTTAAGCTTATTTTTTTTAATGACCGGTTGTCCAAAATGCTTAAACCGCTCACTTTAGTATAGAGACGGTTTAGAGTCAAAACCGAACCAACCCAATCTGTGTGCAGCCCTAATCTCATTACAACATCTTGTAATTCTCTTGGGCCGCAAGGTCCAAACACTTAGTTAAACATTTCAAGTGGACATAGTCTCTCGCTAAGGCGGGAGGCGAACCAATATACTTCTTGTGTCTCACTCTCTCTCTCTCTCTCTCTCTCTCTCTCTCTCTCTCTCTCTCTCTCTCTGTCTCTTTCTCTAACGTTGTTAACACAGATCATCCTGTTTTTTTATTTATAGTTGTTACTTATTTATGTTGTTTAATTCTGTTGCGCTTTTTGCGAGTAATAAGTCCCTACATTAGATGTGTAGGGCTAGTTGGGCTTTATGCCTGTATGTGCACTCAACGTGCCTTGTTTGCTCTAGGTAGGTGGCGAGTTCCTTTACTTTGTTAAATAGTCGCTACCTCCTAGTGGCAAGGTAAAACAAAGTATCATCGGATTTATCCTCCTGGCAACATAGTGGGAAAGTTGTGTGTATGGTAATCATGCTACGTTGTAATCGGGTTACATATCGAGTTATCTTTCCGTTATCTCGCCGCTACGTCAAAGCAAATAGAGTCGCCAGTAATGCGCTCTTTGCTAGTTGGTGCCTAGTTGAATATAGTTATCTGGTAGAGACTCATGATAGTATTTCAAGATGTTCTCTATATGCTTATTGTAGGGTTTAAGCTCATTGTACCTTCTTGTATTCAATAGTTTCATTAATCAAAACTTGAGGATAACCGTACCAGCCCTTTAGTAAAAAAAAAAAAAAAATTGAACACAAAAGCAAAAAAAAAAAAGTGATATGATTTAGATCGAAAGTGTATGCCAACTTGTGAATTTGATTGTCCACATCCAATCATCCATGATCGCCCACTAGGAGGATCAAAGTTCAGAACGCTCCCACATGATATTCTATCAAATCAAATAGCTAGGTGGCATCCAGGGTGCTTTGATCTAATCTAGACACTGTAATCGGGTTACATATTGAGTTATCTTTCTGTTATGTCACCACTATTTCAAAGCAAATAGAGTCGCCAATAGAGTGCTCTTTAGTTGGTGCCTTGTTGAATACAGTTATTTGGTAGAGACTCATGATAGTATTTCAGGATGTTCTCTAGATACTTGTTATTGTAATAAGTGTTTAGACTCAATGTCCTCCCTTGTATTCGACAATTTCATTAATCCAGATTTGAGGACAGCCACACCAGCCCTTGATTTAAAAAAAAAAAAAAAATTATTAGGAGTGGTCTAGTCTCGGGACCGCATTAATAGTCTTTCAACTTTTCCTATCCTACAACTTTATACTTAATGCCAAAACTGTCAGGTTACGGGTCGTAAAGCCATGACCTCACTGTGAAGGTTCCAAAATGCCCATACCTATGAGCAACAGTTCAAAGAAAACAGCTTGAATTGAAGAGGGCGAAATAGTAAAACAAAGCTGTTGCTGCATATTCACATGGTCGAGACACCGCGTATAACAGGTAGTCGGGTAATGAATGATGAAGACGACTCGGTTATATACTTTTATACATGAATGCATGCACTGAGCCCATTTCTGCATAATCATCATCATTGATATCTGTCAATGCCAAAGCCACATCATTACGTAAAGAAGATAATACTTTTTTTTGCGGCGACTGCCACTGCATGGCGCTTCTGGGGTTTCTTTAATATTATTTCTAGCTCAGACAAGAACCTCAGAATCATTGTCATACCCTCATGCACCCTTTTATGAGCAAACAGACAGAGTTTAGAGTTTATCCAACTATTTCAAAGCAATCAGACTTAATCTCTTTGGTGACTCACCCACACGTTTCTAGAAGGACTGTACTAATTAGTGTTATAGAGCTATCAGTTCTCAGGATAAAGATAGAAACTCGAACTTGAAGCTTTTGCTGGCTAGCTATGGAATCTCTGGATTCTCATAATGATATAGAGAAGCCACTGCTCCCCAGCGATGACTCGTTGGTGCTAACCCAGAAGAGCACTCATGCCAGAGATGTGCATATTCTGAGTTTTTCTTTCTTGTTGATATTTCTGGCTTTTGGCGCCGCCCAGAATCTGGAGAGCTCTGTCAACACTGTGAGTGTGTCTGTTTGGTTAATTACTGAGTGTAATAGAAAATAAGAAAACTTTGAAATGTTCTGATTTGATTTTGTTTTGATCTCTGGCTTGATTGATTCTGCAGGACAAGGGTTTGGGGACAACGTCGCTTGGGATTGTGTACTTGTCTTTTGCACTCTTCTCTTTGGTGGCGTCTCCGGTGGTTCGAGCTCTTGGATCAAAGACTGCTTTGATGCTTGGGACTACTGGCTACTGGTTGTTTATAGCTGTACATTTGATCAAACATACTTGGTATTGCTACTCAATGTGATCTGATCTCTCTTAATTTACAGATTGATCTCTCTTAATTTACCATTGTCAATGAAAATCCATGTTCACCAAGCGATTGATCAAAGTCCAATGATTAAAAGGCAAAATGTGTTATGGGATTTGGAGCAAATTTTTAGATTTTGATCCATAATGGTTGGTAACCATGAAAATTGTCATGATCAAATGTAACACAATATTATTCACAACGCATTTAGCTTATGAACTATTTCCATGTAGGTACATTATGTATCCAATTTCTTTATACCTCGGATTTGCCTCTTCAATAATATGGGTTGAGCAGGTACTCATATTTGTTTCAAGTCCTTATAGAATCTTACTAACTGGGTGTCAAATTGACACTGGAAATTCTAGTTCTGACCTTATTAATTGTGGGTACATCAGGGGACATATCTAACTTCTGCTGCGCGTAGTCATGCAAGAGATAATAACTTACATGAAGGAACAACTATTGGCAACTTCAATGGAGAATTCTGGGGAATGTTTGCTTGTCGTCAGGTGAATTAATCCATCTCATCTCTTTTTTTTATATTTTTTTTTATGAATTTTGCTTTTTCGATGAAATTGTGTTTCATTATTAATCAAATTTAGTCATTTGTCTTATAATCTTTGCAATGAACTTTTGCAGTTTGTCGGAAATCTCTTGTCACTTGCCATCCTAAGAGATGGAAGCGTATGTGCTAATCCTTTTAGTAAACTTTTGGTTTCTTGCATGTCCTTTCTATATATGGAACAGAGCTAATGAGCTATTATGCCTTTGAAATGTGAAATGATCTCCTATTCAAAAAAATGTGAAATGATCTCTTCTTTCTTATCACCGCAGGAGGGAACTCCTGGTCAAACAAAGTTCTTGTACGCCGTGTTTCTCTGCAGTATGACCTTAGGGATCATACTGATGTGCTTCTTAAACAACAGGGATTATGTTGAAAAGGATTATCAGGATTCTTCTCGCAACTTCTATGCTTCTCTGATATCTTTTTTGAAGGCTGTTATCACTCCTTTGTTCGATGTACGAATGCTATTGATCATCCCCCTTATGGCGTATACAGGGTTACAACAAGCATTTGTATGGTAATTGATTACTTTAATTAAGTATATCTGCCTGCTTTCTTATGGTCAAACCAACTTGTTTTACGTTTCTTATTCTTGTCTTTATAGGGCTGAATTCACCAAGTATGTTGTTACTCCAACGCTCGGTATGTCTGGTGTGGGTGGTGCAATGGCAGTTTATGGCTTTTTTGATGCAATAGTAAGTATCCAGAAACAGCTTGAAATAACATTTGAAGTAGCAGTTTCGTAGAGAATAGAGATAGCATTTGGTGCGATGGCATTATATTGTTCCTATTTATTCTTGGTTAGGTGGATAGGATTTGCAATAAGCATCTTGGCATTTGCTTTAGAGAAACAAAACCTTCTATTGTTACTAAAGCTTTTTCTCTGCAGCAGATGAAGCTGTCGGTTATATCACACACTAAAATCCGTACATTCTGTGCTTGATAGACAGGATATAAGATTCTGTTTTATAAGACAGATATGTGTATGTCATATGTGTACAGTGACTTCTGTTCTGTATATTTGTGATCTCATACTTGTGCAAAACTTCTGTCAGTGCTCACTCGTTGCCGGTCGACTCACATCTGGTCTCAAGTCCATCAGTCTTATAGTTTCTGGTGGAGCTCTCCTTCAGGCTATTGTATTCGTCTGGCTTCTTCTAAATTTCAGGTTAGCGGACGTCACAGACAACAGTTTGAAGAGCCTGAAGTTGTTATTGTAATATCTAATTTTGAACTCGTCACCTCTAATTTCTGACTTTACCTTGATGTTACAATGCAGCCGATCAAGCGGAGTAATTAGCATTGTAATAATGGCAGCTTTATTGGGTATTGGTGATGGAGTCTTTAACACACAGATCAGTGCTTTGCTAGGGATATTCTTCAAGCGCGATACTGTACTAGACAAACCTGTTCCTCTATTGTTTCTCCTTTAATATCTTCTTAATTTTATGAAGTTCAAAAAATTGGTTTTCGTTTCTTTAATCAAAATGTGTTTGTTACTATTGGTTTACAGGAAGGAGCCTTTGCACAGCTCAAGGTGTGGCAGAGCGGTGCTGTTGCAGTCATCTTCTTTGTTAGTCCGTACATATCATTAGAGGCAATGCTGGTGGTTATGCTAACTGGAGTTTGTATCGCATATGGCACCTTTGTCTACCTATTTCTTCAAGGAGAGGAAGCAGTGTCATCTTCAAGGTTGTGATTTGTGCGCATGAAATCATCGTCTTCCAGGAAGAATTCTGATGTCAGGGTTGTACAAGAGCCAAGAGGATGTATACTATGTTCTAACTGTATCTAGAACTCATAAATCCATCCAGTGTGTTATTTCTAAAGCTAAATACTTAACCTTTTGAATGTAAGAGGTTGAATTTTTCACCAAATTTTGAATGGAAAGAACCAACATTTAGAAGGATGGAAGATTCATTAAGCACCAAGTCATTCATAAGCTACTCGAGGACCTTTTTTTTAACGAATAAAACAAATTTCTGAAGTAAAGGAAGCCAAAAAATGAGCTACCCTAATGTGCCACATGTTTACTTGTTTACTTCAAAACGTACATACTTGTCCATCATGTAGTGATTTCATCAAAAATCTAGTATGTTTATGAAATGTATCAAGGTATTAAGGAGCCATTTTAATGAGAACTTTCTAATCAACGGTTTGGGAGACCCATATTTCGATGACATTATGGCAAATCAATCGTTAAATGTTTATGTATGCATGAGTAGATCACTTCTGAAAATTTTCTTCTAATTGCTAATCGTTAAGGTACCGAACTAGATTAAATCAATAGACGAATCAAAATTGTTAAACATAAACCGTTCATGTTCATAACTGATAATTCCCGATTATGAATGCCTTCACAATTTTCAATTTGGTTAAAAAATTGCATAAATGATCTACACATGAATATCTAAACATCTAACAGTTGATTTTGTGAAAATGTGATTGTAAATGGGGTCTCACAATAAAGTCCTCAACTAGTTCTCATTTTAGTAGTCCTCATTAGAAGCTCTCCCAAGTTATTAACTTTACATTTAGGCATTTAGTGAAAGAAGTTCCTTTTTATGTGAAGCTTATGTACCAAGTGCTCTAATAATTCGATATGTTATTTTACATAATTTCTGAATACTTCACTTGTATAATTTCTACAATACTCGAGTCTTGAGAACTTTAGATTTTCTCAATAATATAAAAACTTAAGTCATATATTTAATTACTTATGTCTGATAGATTTTTTTTGTTGAGAGAATTTGGTGTCAATTCATTAATATCAAAGGTAGATAACATTACAAATAAAATAGCTCTATAGCTATTTTAGGGAGCCCTATAGCTAAAACCAAATGGAACAAGATAACTGAAGCAACCTAACATGCAACATTATCCTAAGCTTTGGTCTAAAGTAACCAATAATGACACTACTAGGGAAATGTCTGGAATGAAACCAAAAACTAACCCTAAGACCACCCTACACAAAAGGGACCCCTAGCCCCTAGCCAGCCCCGAAGGAAGCTCAAGCAAAGACCCAACACTCCACCCTCTGAACACAACCCAAGCCAAAGAGCAGCCAGGACTCCAACCGCCGCCTATCAAAATCACCTGCACAGCCTGGATGTCGGCCTTCGCCTACCTTCGACACTTGCACACCTTGTGCCTGATCCAGACAAGACGAACGACGAGCAGCTACCCTCCGCTAGCCAGCCGAACCAAATCCAGTGGACACCCGACCACATGGACCACGGCAAGCCTAGCCATCCCCGGCAAAACCACCTCCCCTCCATCGTGCACAACCTCACATGCGCTGCCAACTCATGAGCCTCAACCTATAGATCTGTGGCAAACCAAAGGGATTCGATCCAGCCGTCATGTTGATACACCGAGGCGCTTATTTCTCCCCCAACCCCCACCTCCCACCCTAGTAGGGATAGCAGATTGGTGCTGAGGCTAAGAAGACCCGTCGGACGATGACGTCGCGACGACGCACCGTGGGATGGAGCAAGAAAAAATGGTGGTGGCTGTCCCTCTCTAAGAGGATGAGAATAGTATAAGATTGTACATGTTGAACTCAAGGCATTGTTTGATTATACTAAAAGCAGTGGTGAAACTACATGAAGGCCTGTTTGGGCTATAGCCCAACCCAAAATTACTGGGATATTTTATATAGTATAAGTGTGCCTCTCTAATCGATATCCAACATTGGTTCAGTTGGCAAATTGGGGAGTTGTTTTCTTTCTTCCCACCTTGGTTCGAGTGCCCTCAACTTGTAGTTTTGTCATTTCCTTATCCCTTTTTGGCATTTTTTTCCCCTTTTGTTCCTTTTTTTTTCCCCGTCAGTTTCCCATTTTCTTCTCCCTTTCTCTTTTCTTTTCTTACAACATTTTCTATTCCTAGTTTCTTAAAAATTTATTCTTGGCAAATCTTGCCTGTTAATTTTTTTTGCTCTTCCCCTTTTTGCTCTTTTTTTTCTTTCTTTAGTTCCAACATGCTCCATTAGTATTTCATGTGCTTTTCATTTAAATGAGCATAACAGAAACCTCGGGAGAGAAACCCTAAAACCCCCAAAGTCCGGTTTTTTTTCCACTCCAATATTCGATCTCGTCCGGCGGCTCCCCTATCGGTGCTAGCCTCCGAGCCTTGCCATCGTCTTGGGGTTGCTGCCGGACGGGCTTTCGATCCGATTTAGCCCGAGAATCATCCATGGGTGGTGCGCTTCGGGTTCTAGACGGCTCGGGGTTAGGGTTTTTCTAGCCGTATCTCAATCGGCGGCGAGGTGTGCTGATCAAGACCAGTGGGTTTTTGGACAGCGTGAGGCGCGACATGAGCTGTGGCGGTGTGAGGCTTGGTGGTTTAGGCCGAAGCGGTGAGTAGTCGCGGCGGCGTAGATCGTTGTGGCATGGATCGTGGCAGAGCAGGTTGGGCAGTGCTGCTGGGTTTGTGACGTACGGCATGTCGTCAGGAAGCTGGGATTATGGCAAACGACATGTCGTTGAGGAAGGATGGGCTGGGGCCAGACCAGCAGGATGGACTCTGGAGTTGGACTTTTCCTTTGGATGCTCTTGGGCCTGCTAATTTGGGCTAGGGTTGTTGCCCTAGGCCTTTTCTATGTTTTAGCTTGTCTTTTACAATAAATTCCTTGTATTTAGGAACCAATGCACTATTGTGCACCCAATGTCTCTTTAGCGTCTCTGGAGTAGTACCGAAGGAGGATATCCGCTATCTCTACGTATTTGATTGTACAATGAGTAGGACTATATGTACGTACCACTTGTGGGTACTACCACTAGCTTCTTGTCTGTTTTAATTGACAGCGGAAGGGTATGTAACGGCCTATTCTGACTTGTGATGAATATAAATGTTGAATTTCATTCCAAAAAAAAAAAAAATGCTCAATTTGTATTTCTTCTAAATTTAAGTCCCAAAATTCTTGAAATCATCATTGACAAAAGAAAAAAAAAAAAAAAATCTTGTAAGCTCTTGAAAGTTTTCATCCAGGTTCCGCCGCTGACTAAAAGTCCTCCGATAGAATCATAGAAGCTATCAAACCACTTGATCAAAAGATTATTTTTTAATAATGACCAATTAAATATTGGCGGCAACAATAAACGTAATTACACGCAAAAAACGACCCTTCAGTCGTTGTCGTCGTCTTCTCTCTTCCCCCAACCCAACCACCTCTCTGTCATTTCCTCTGATTCTTCTTCGATTCATTCAAAGACTTTGATTCTCCATCCTACCCACACAAATTCAGAATCTTTTCAAATTTTCAACCCTACCCACATTTCTTTTCCAACTAAATTATTCCAATAATTCACTCCATTTCCTTTGTCCTCTTCCCTCCCTCCCAATTTGTTCTTCTTCTTCGCCGGCAGACCCTCTCGTTTTGGCCTCACTCCCACTAATGTCTAGTCTTTTATAGCGATATCTCAATCCACTGGATTCAGAACTCGAAACCATGGCCCCTTCTTCTCGCGACGAAGAGACGCCTCTCGTCGTCGCCGACGACTCGCCGGTCGAGGAGGGAAGGAATCATACCAGAGATGTTCATATTATCAGCTCCGCGTTTCTGTTGATCTTTCTTGCTTACGGTGCCGCCCAGAATCTGGAGAGCTCTGTCAACACTGTGAGTTTTCTGGGTTTTCGAATTTAAGCGGTGAATTGGAACACATTTTTTGATTGATTTGTAGCGGAATTGATGTCAGGAGGAGGATTTGGGAACGACGTCGCTTGGGATTTTGTACTTGTCGTTCACGTTTTTCTCTCTGGTGGCGTCTCCGGTGGTTAGGAAACTGGGACCAAAGAATGCTTTGATTCTTGGGACTACTGGGTATTGGTTGTTCATTGCTGCTAATTTGAAGCCAACCTGGTACTCTTACTAACTCTGCTCTTTTAGTTTCTATGTGACCCAATTTTGTATATGAGTTCATACACAAGTTTTGTATCAAAATGCATGTGGTTTAAGTGTTTGAAGTCTTTCTGTGTAGGTATACTATGGTTCCAGCTGCATTGTACCTGGGTTTTGCTGCTTCCATAATATGGGTTGGCCAGGTAATATGATCGTTCATGATTTTCGGGTTTTATTTTGGATTTGATGGTAAAAAGCTATTCTAGTCCATGTTTTGGGTTTTGTTTTGAGTTCTCCTGGTTGTGTTTGATGGAAAAAGCTAGAAATTGTTTCTGACATTATTGTGGATCCGTCAGGGGACATATTTGACTTCTACTGCACGTAGTCATGCCAGAGATAATAGCTTACATGAAGGAACGGTTATTGGCCACTTCAATGGAGAATTTTGGGGAATGTTTGCCAGTCACCAGGTGGAATATGTTGGATCTTTCTTAGGAAGTCCAATTTCTTTTACTGGAACTGTTTGTGCAACATTTTCGATCAAACTTGTCATGTCAAGTTGCCTAATAATCTTACTTTATAATTTTGCAGTTTGTGGGAAATCTTATAACCCTCGCCTTGCTAAGAGATGGAACAGTACGTATCATCCTTGAAGTTAAACTGTGTTTGCCTCGTTTATTCTGGCGGTTTGGTTTTTATCTTATTAGCCCACAGATCTGATAACCCTATTACAAAAGAATTGGTCTTTGGGCATCTAAATGTATCTCCTAACTAATTGCATTTGGTGGTAACAGAACCTGGTTTGGTTTCATACCCTTCTTTGGACTTCTGAGTCATGAATCATGACTCATTATGAAATTGATTTGATCTCATATTATTATTTCTGGATTTTTCTAAAAAGAAACTGGCTTCATAGTATATCTTCTTATTTTTGAATTCTAAATGGTGATTGGCACATGCATTAAGTTTCTTTATACTATTTTGATTCTTTACCATGGTTCTGCACATACATTAATTATATAATTTCAGGTTTAGCTTTATTTTGTCAGAAAATGAGTGTGCTGAGTTTGTTTTTCTTCCCTTCATGACAGGGGGGGAGTACTAATGGCACAACCTTATTATTCAGTGTGTTTCTTGTTAGTATGACCTTAGGTACCATACTGATGTGCTTCTTGAATAAAAGGGGTATTAAAGGAGAGGAGGACCCCCAGGGATCTTCTCCCAACTTTTATGCTTCTGTGGTATCTTTGTCAAAGACAGTCATCAGACCTTTGTATGATGTACGGATGCTATTGATCATCCCCCTTATGGCATATTCAGGATTGCAACAAGCATTTGTATGGTATAATTACTTAACCAAGTATTGCTGCCTACTTTTTTTTCCCCCCAACTCTTCTTTGTTATTCCTGTATTAAGCATGGCACAATTCTTTTCATGTTTAGGGCTGACTACACCGAGTATATTGTTAGTCCAACACTTGGTGTGTCTGGTGTTGGAGGTGCAATGGCAGTTTATGGGGCATGTGATGCAATAGTAAGTATGCTGAAACCTGCAGTACAATTATTAGTTCAGTGCCAGATATAATTGAAGTCAATACTTTTCTTTATTCATATGAATTGTCTTTTACTTATTTCTTATTTTTCTTTTGATATTAGAAAAGATGTCTTTCTCATTATCAGTACTTTGGTTCTTGCTGTCATAGCCTACATTTCTTCTATTAGGATTCATGGGTTTATTGCCTTCTGTCCTATTTTTCAAGAAAGTGAGGACTATCTATGATCAATAAATTTCCAAGGGGATGCCATGAAACTTTTCTGGGTATTATAGACACAGGCTTGATATTAGGCGGCAATGGAAACTGATAATTAGAATCCAAAGACTCCATGAGCATACATTCTTCATAGGAAGGCTTCGTATGTATATATATATTTACGGTCTCTTAGATTCTTATCTCACTTTTTGGTGGAATATATGCCAGTGTTCATTGGCTGCTGGTCGATTTACGTCTGGTCTCAAGTCCATCACTATTATAGTTTCTGCTGGAGCTTTCATTCAGACCATTATATACCTCTGGCTTCTTCTAATATACAGGTTTGCAGTATTTACACGTTAGTGTACAACATCTTTATATAGTTGAAACTGTTATCATAATTTACTAATTTCTAATTTGAAGCTATTGTTATCTCTAAATTCTTGTTAAATCTTGTTATGATGCAGCCCAGTGAGTGGAGTACTTGGAACTGTATACCCTCTTATAATGGCAGCTGCATTGGGCATTGGTGATGGAGTCTTAAATACACAGCTCAGTGCTTTGCTTGCGATATACTTCAAGCATGATACTGTATTTGTCTAACCTTTTCCTACAATTTTCTTCTAGTCCTTGTTATTTATGAATTTGGAGCCTTGAATCTATAATCACAAGTCCACAACACATTTGCTGCTTTTGGGTTTCTACAGGAAGGAGCATTTGCACAGCTCAAGGTCTGGCAGAGTGGTACGATTTCAGCCGTCTTCTTTATTAGTCCATACATCTCATTACAGGCAATGCTGGTGGTTATGCTTGTTACAGTCTCTGTCGCATATGGTGCCTTTATGTATCTATCTATTCGAGAGAAGGCACTCTCCCATTCAAGTTCATAATGTCTAAAGAGCGAAAAGATCTTCAAGGAAAACTACTTATGTTGTTATTGACGGTGTCTCTATATTTGCAAATCCATTGTTTGCGACATGTTCCATCTGCTGCAATACATATTCCAAAAGTCGAAAGATTACTTGTCCCATTTGTCCTGTGTTATTATCAGTATAAAAACGCAAATGTCAAAAGTTCAAGGGTTCATGTGGATATTTGACAATTGAGCATTTACTGCATTGCTTTTTTCGGTTCTTCTAAGTACACTCCTATAAACGAGATTTTCTTAGGCTTGGGTTGCTTATATAGCTTAAACAATATTTATCGAGTTTGACCTTAGCTCAACTTGGCTGCTCTTTCCAGAGCTTAAGCATTGTCTGACTGGGCTCATCTGTGAAACACGTTTGAGCTTAAGCTTAGCTCCACTCAGCTTAAATTTGGAAAAAAGACCGAGCTCCCTTAGGTGTAATGACAAATTATAAGAAGAAAAAAAACGAATACAAGTAAAATTACAATGAAGAGATAACCAAAACAATGCTATTAGATTTTTGATATTTGATATTTGCCAATACAAACTCAATTATAACCATAATGTATATATTATGAATACATCTTCGATCAAAATCAAGACGTTTCATGAAAGGTCTGAATTTTTCATATTTTGAAGTTGAATTCTATCAAGCTTATTTACTTATATAGTTTTTAAGGTGATGTCGCATTTATAAAATCATATTTTTAAAAATACATCACACCTATAAAATTCGTTGAGATGCAACAATGCTCGTTAGTCAACATGCATGAGTCACCAGTTCCCATCTTCTCCCACCTAAACTCCAAAAATGTGAAGTCGTTGAAATTAGGTCCTCTCCCTTCATCCCACTCTTGACTTTCCCCCTCCCTCGCATACCTATAAAACCCCAAAGACTCCTTAACAGCAAAACCCAAACAACATCCCGTCATGCTCCCCTCTCTCTTCACCTCCACCCTCACGCGCCTCACGCCCCGCCTGCCGGTGCTAATCTTCGCCGCCACGTGGACCGCCTGCCTCACTCTCACGGTGGCTCTGGCCTCCTTCTCTCCCGAGGTTGCGTTTGTCTCGGCCATTTCTTCTTCGTCTTCGTGCGGCTCGGAAGCGTCCATAAGGGTTCTGGCAGACGTGCCGGGAGATATTCTCTGCTTGCCGGCTCAGCTGTTCAGCAAGTCCAAAATCGACTTCATCGTGCCTCCGGTTTTCGCGGCGGTCGTGGTGGCCGGGTCGGCGTGCCTGGTCCGGGCCATGGGCCTGTGGGAGGCAGACGAAGCCCAGTGAAGTTTGGGCTCGCTTTGCCGCCTAATTGCATCTGTTCCCGCCAAATTGTTTAGAACAAGAACTGATTGGCAATTGTAGATGGATGACTATAGTTTGATTCTTTTTCAGTGACTTTATATGTAATCAGCTCAAACACTGCAGTTTTCATTTGTTTGTAGAAGGAGAAATTTGGTAGCGGGTTGTGATCGAGACCAATCTTGTGACCTCATCAAATCTTGTTCTTAACTTCTTCTTAATCTCTTAACCTTACCTTCGAATTCTCAGAGCCGGCCCCGCTTCTCGGAATTCCACCATCTATGAGTGCTGCGGCAAAGAACTACATTTGTCATTCGGAAATCCAATGTAAGCTGACAGAAACGGAGCTACCTAGCTCTGTGGGCAGTGAGTTCAATGGGAAGACAACAAATTTCTTTGGACTTTGGGGATTGTTTGTTCACCGAGTTGGGTGGGCTTTCATGACCCATTGGCCGCGTTTGGCAACCAAGATAGGAATGGATTAGAATACATGATTGGATTGGATTTAAATTGGATTTGATAAGGAATCCTTAACCTTATACTTTGTTTGTTACATCAGATTTTGCATTGGATTGAAACTCTCTCCTTTTCAGAAAAACCAAAAAACAAAAAATTGAAAACCAAAAAATTGAAAAGAACATTCAGGGGGCTCAAAGCCTCAGACCAGAGGGAAAGAAAATTCACGATTTGATATTCCATTGACTGAGTTTTGGGTTTGATATTGCATGAAAGGAGATGCATCTACTTGTTATTGGAGATTTGGAGGATGAGTTAAGCTTCCCATCGGCGACCTGATGGCCGGAGACGAAGAGCACAGATATAAATGGAGGTTGGAGATGGCCAAAAATTTCTCAGAAATTGCCGGATTTTAGCCCAAGAGTTTGAATTTGCCATCGACCACTCATGGTGAGGTTGACCATGAGGACGTGATGATGTTTTGGGAAGGAATAGATCGCCGAACTTTGCCGGAGATGTCTGGGTTTTGCCGAATATGGCCAGAATCAATAGGGAATGGCCGCCGAAGATGCGATGGAGATGAAGCTGGTGGTTGTTGTTAGCACGAATATGTTTAGCGATTGAGTCGATCTATCTGTCAAAATGATATCTGCTTCTTATCCCACCTATTCAACAAGATTTGATATCCAATTCTGATAGGAATTGAAATTTCCAATCTATAGATATCCAGATTGCCAAACAGCTCAAAACAGCTAGACAGATAATTTTTAATCCTATCAAGCTACTTAACGGGGCAAACAAACGTGCCCATTATATTATGTAACCATAGGTGCTGTTATGTAACTATTGGTGCCTAAAGTGGGTTTTTTTTGTTGCTCTTGTTGGTGCAGGGCACACATCTATGTGTAAAGTGCTGGACTTGATGTATACTAGCTTGAATCCAATTTGTAGATCCTAAAAGTAATTTAGTACGTGTAAGAATTGAACCTACATACGACCACTTAGTACATGTTTTGATTTGTCAAATTTTTTTTAGTACGTGTTTGCATATATAGCTTACAGTATGAGAAAGAAACAAAGTTTTTGAATCTTCAGTTCTTCACAACGGTTAAGTAATCCTTCTCGATCCTACCTCCCTACGCCCACTACCACAAAACTAACCAAACCACTCCATTGTGAATGGTGTGGATTGAAGCTAAAGTCACTGATGATTGGTGTGGAATAGTAATAGTCACCCCCATAGACACTAATTAAGGAAGTCAGCCTTTGCTGGCATGACAAACACTCAAAAATGAACTATCATTTTTTTGGTGACTTTCAAACTGTGGACCCCATCATCATAAAACACACTATCTAACAATGGTGACTGCAATATTTCAAATTTAAAAAAAAAATTAAAATTAATATACAAACTGAATAATCGTTATCAAATCACTTTTGTGAAAGAAAAAAAATTAGCAGCCTTAATTTTAGGCATGATATCTGCAACTTCCACTTTTCCTCCATGGATGACTACATAAACAAGCCACATAAACACATATCACATCTACAATTCATAGATCATAGTCATGACTGCAAGTGATATTCTCCAAGACTGAAAAAGATAAGAGAAAGATGTTAATTTCAACCTGCCCAAAGGATCGCCATCTAGAATATCAGTTCCAGCATTGTAAACTATCAACTCAGGAGCAACAAACTGTACGCAGCAACCTAACATTGATATCAAGTTCTTGAGTTCACATAGAAGTACTTTTAATCGAATAATTACACAACCAAACAGTGTCTAGAAGAAAAACTATTGCTAAAGACTATCAGATAGAAAACGGCAGCACATGACTTGTAAGTATATACCTTAAGAGCTTCTTCTAACTTTCTCAAGTACTCTCAAGGGATTATGTTACACAAAGCCATGGACAAAACAACTACAATATGATATGATGATGGGATAACGAAGACTCACCGCTACTTCAATCCTGAAAATGTGGGCTGCTTGGTGACCCTGTTTCTGCCTGGAATCTGCAGAGAAGCAAGCATTGTTATAGTAAAGATAGGTTAAAGATGTGGACAACCAAACAGTTAGAGCAGCTTACATTAGGAGAGAGACCCACAGCAAACCAATGCCCACCACTAGGATGATGATCTACCCTTATGTTTTGAGCAACAAGCTAAGAGAAGAGAAGAGCGCAATGAGGACAAAAACCATGAAGAAGAGAAAATGAAAATAGAAGTAGTTAGTATTACCTCTTGCATAATTAAAATGCAGCAGTAACTAACTACTATAACCAAGTCCTAGTAATTAGGCAAAACAAATGTCTACAAATTACACTGGATCAACCCTACTGATAATTTGATGCATCAACTAAAAATTATATTGAAAACTTATACATTTGACATCTGAATCTGGCTCGAAAACTCTTTCAGACTGTTGATTAAGGTCATAATGTTTCCAAAGCTAAAAGTGAAACTTCATCAGAAAATATGGAAGTTCATGTATGGGTCCACGTACCATGCGAGGAGGCTCTGATAGAGGTTGATAAGGGCAAGTAAAAGGTTCCCCTGTAACAAAAGGGTGTTCTGAAGCCTGCAGGTACAAGTACAACTCAGAATCTTTCTATGTAATTATTATGAAATTCATCAAATTTCAATACGTGGTGAAAATTTAACAACCTGAAAAGGTGACCAGCGTTTTGAAGGATCAAACTCAACAAGACCCCTAAAAAAATCAACCAAAGCTAATCGTATCTGACTTTCTGCCACATATTTGATATCATATAGCAGCCATTAGTAACTTCATTAAATGCAGTAAGCAAAATTGTTTCAGTGTATTCAATATTGAATATTTAAATAGCATTGACCAAACCTTTAATCATGTCTTCCTTAGGCAAGTTCTTCCGATATGGATAGTTTGTAACAATTTCTTCAAGGTTCATATGATTAAAATACTCCTTCCCAATTGATGGTCTTTTCAATTCTCTCTAAACAGAAACCAATCACCATAAGAACTAGGGCTGGGCATTTAAGCCTGAAAACCCGCAAACCCGGACCTGCCTGTCAAAGCCTGACTCGTACGGGCCAGGCCCAATTATTTTTTTTGTAGAAACGGTTCGGGTCGGGCCGGGCCTTGTGTTTGAAAGTAGAAAAAGTCCGTCAGGCCCGTATTAGACATCAAATGACAGATGGCCATGTATTATTGGTCCTACTATAGAGAGTAAAATCCTTATCATAGGATTGAACACACAAGATTCTACCCTTCACTCAAAAACCTAAACCTAATCCTCAGCTTCCATTTCTAATTTTCTACCCGATCTGAACGCACAAGAGGCGCCTCCGTCTCGAAACTGAGCTCATTCTCCTCCGCCATAGCTGTGAGGCCGAGACACCAAATTGGCTCCGATCAAGACGCCGCCCAGAATCGAGACACTGATCCTTCTCTCTCTCTTCACTGCACCTGCACGACGCGGCCGACACCTCCTTCTTTCTCCCTCACATATTGAGACGCCGCACAACGCCTCCTTCCTTCTCCCTCACAGATCAAGACGCCGCACGCCGCTCTGTCCCTCTCTCTTTCTCTCTTCACTTCACCTGCACGACGCCTCCTTCCTTCTCCCTCACAGATCAAGACGCCGCCCAGGACTGCTCTGTCCTTCTCTCTTTTCTCTCTTCACTTCACCTGCACGGCTCTTGCTTCTTTCTCCCTCATCATAAGCCAACTCGAAGCCAGAGAATAGGAGATCGTTGTTATTCAGGTCTGCCACTCTCATTTTAGCTTCATGGGTTCCTTAGTTTATTGATAAATTTGACCTCTTTTTGTACTTATTTGGTTTGTAGCTAAACTGGGATTTGAGTTTTTGTTGAGTTCATTGCTTTTTGTATTTTGTTCAGTTCATTACTTTTTGTATTTTGAGTGCTTGCTGAGAAAATGAGGTCGATTAGTGACTGCAAATATGCTTCAATGGTTGTGAGTTGTGATTTCTGGAAATGGATTTTAATGCAACTTGAACTATGTGATTGCAGCATGGCTACTGATGGGAAGGTTATTGTTTCATCATCGACAGCTCCAGTTGAACTAGACCCAGCAGCTCCAATTGCACCAACAGCTCCAATTGTACCTTCAATTGGTCTTGATGATTATTTGAATTTGTATTTGAATTCGAATTTGCAGCTTGAACTTTGTATCTTGATATTGTGTTTTGATTCAAATCTTCAACAGCTTGAAATTTACAGCTATATATATATATATATATATATATGCATAAGCAAATGGTCAAATACAGGTTTTTGGGCCGGAAAGCCCTCAAGCCCGGCCCGAAATGAAACGGGCCGGTCCCTGTTTGTGTCAAAACGGGCCGGGTCCGGGCCCAGTGAAATTATAGTTGGACCCGGCCCGTGCCTAGCCCTTAAGAACTAAGCCAAAAAACATACAACACAAAGTACTTAAATACTAAATCCAATGAAAATATACAACTGAAGCTTACAATGATTCCACTATTAAAAAATCCTAGAACTATTATGAGATTAATTAGAGAAATAGATGAACCAAACAAATTCAAATGTAATAATTCCATGACTTTTCTTCTTTCGTTCCAGCTATCTTTCATAGCAACTCTTTTTTTCCTTCCTAGATACCACATTTGTTTCCCTAATGAATATGATTTTGGCACTTACAGCTTCATATTCTTCCGCTGTTAAAGCTGTGTGCAGGGATAAAATAAAAACAACTAAGACTAATTAAGGATAAAATGGTGGAGGAACAAAAAAACCCATAGATGAGAATGAAAGAAGCCGACTGCAACAATAATAGAATAGAGAGCCACCACAATAAACTGTACCCAAGGCAAGTTGAGAGAGAACGAACATGCAAAGGCAAAAATAACTAGATCCAATTGTAAATTGACTTACTAATCGACGACGACATCCAGATCTGTCGATCATAGCTGGTGGAGTAGAGGGAGATCCAACGCGCTCGTATAGTTTGTAGATCATTGGTTCCTACGGCAGATGGGCTGAGCGGTGACAATAACCGATGGTCAGAGACCATAGTTGCTGGTAAAAGAGAAGGAAGAAGGGAGAAAGGGGGGAGAGAGTTTTCATATCGGCTTTCATTTTTGTTTCTGAGAACAAAGCTTTGCCCTTGTTTTGGTAGTAAACCCCTACTTATCTAAATAAAATTGTGTTTGGTGACTTTGAATAGTTTGAAATCTTTCTTTCCTATGAATATTTAAATTGCAATCACACGTTTGTGGGTTTTGGTGAGTGTCGGACAAAAAAAAAACAGAGGATTGGTGAGTCTTTTTTGGGTGCTGTCACCATTCATCTAATTGTGGGAACTAAATGATATCTTTAGCCCATATTTGTTGTAGTGGCCTATGCCCTATGCTCGGTATGTGTTGCCCTTAATGAGGTCCTTATACGAGATAGCAAGTGATGACTGATGACCTGGTCAGGGTGGCAACAACTGTGTCAGCAAATGTTCTGGTGCGTTCAATCCCTGAACCAAGTCACATGCTATGCGTGCCTAGCTATGTGTGACACCATCCAGTGGTGCATTTGTGCCCGGATGGAGCAGTGGTTTAAGGCTGATGCCTATCTGTCGTACACTGCACTCTCTTTGGAACCATACTGCGTTCCTCGTTGGTTGGATTAATTATACTTTGGCTCCTAAGAAAAAGAACTCCCATTCGATGCCATGCAAGCGGATGGCCATGGCCTTGTGCAATTGGATAGACCGGAAGAGATTCTCTTTTTACAAGAGATGCTTGCACTTCAACTATTTCCCCAGCTGCCCTAACCCTTGCTGTCTGATGACTTGCTAAGAAACTGATGAACTTGAGCCCTAGCTGCCTTTTTCACCTATTGCTCGCTTAACCTCGCTGATACTGCTTTATTGAGGGACTGCAGGCTTTGCATATTAGCTTAAATAAATGTTTTATCGAGCTCTGTAATCAAGACTAACAAAAGCAATACATGCCCAATACAAACTCAAAAACATTATTTTCATGAAATTCGTATGGATATATCTTCAATCAAGGTTGAAGAACAAATTGAATAAACCAAATGCTAACGTCACATGAAAAGTATGAAAGCGAGCGGCTCCCATGTCATTAACTGTCACAATTCGAGCATGACTTGTGATCCTAAAGTGGTCTAATTTTTTTTTTTTAGGAGGAAAATAAATTACAACTTAAAAACTCTTACTACAATCAGAACTAAACTTATCAAAATTAAAGGCGGGCAAAGATGAGAACGGCAACTTCTTTGACCAAGTGATAGGAATGCATTAATTGTGACCCATACTTTTGTAACAGCATCAACAATAAAGTTGGCTTCTCAAAAAACATAAGAGAAGGAAATAGTTTTGAAATTGCTAACTAGACTTAGGATGTCTTTCACAAGAGTATGAAGACCCCAAGGCGGAGCACATTTCTATCAAGTTGATTAATATAGTGGTCTAAATCAAATTCGATCAAGTTGATTAATATAGTTCTAAATATCACATTTATAAAAATTATTGTTCGGAAAATACACCTATAAAAATTATTGAAAAGCTTGGGCAGTCGCCATAATTAAGCTCCTCACAGTTCACACCAATCCACCCGATCATGTTACTTTTGCTACCCTGGTCTTCACTTCCATCCTCACGCGCCTCACACCCCGCCTGCCAGTGCTAATTCACCGCCATGTGGGTAGCATTTTTTATATCTTTTTTTTATCAGGAAAAAAAAATTATAAATGAAATCTTCTAAAACAATCAAATCTAAACTGAAAGGGACTGAAGGCATTTCCATTTCATTTCTTCTGAAGAGGAGGAATTAGCTAATAGTGTTGCCACATAAGTTTTGAAACCTCTTTAACCTTTTAACATACAACAAGATTTCTTGAATTATTAGTCTTATGACATACTACATTAAATTTGAGAATACTTTTTCTTTTCTTTTCTTTTTTTCCCTTGGAAGCTACAAAGCATTTAAATTATCAAACAAGAGGCGAGAAAAAAGTAAACAAGGCTCTCATCTTCGAGCTAGTCATACACAATTCTCACACCCTGATGCATATTTAGCATCACTATGAGCAGTAGAGTTACAACATCCAGAAGAATTCACTGATCAAAGGCCATTATCAGCTATTTAATTAGCTGGTAAATGAGGACTAAGTGCCAAAGATAAACTAATCAGTTATTATGTTGATTGAAAAGCAAGGAATTTCAGCGTCATTATATTAAGCAGTACATAATATATAAATGACACAATACAACAACTATCAACAAACAGTAACCAAACAACAACTCTCTATACTTGTATAGCATGGACCATTGTACTTACACACTCACATTAATCCCACAACTTCTGCTCTGCAGGCTCATATATGGTAGTATTATTGATCACAGATTCACAGAATGTTTCTCATCAACTTTTAGAAGAAGCTTCATCAATCAACTTGTTGCTGAAGTCGCACAGTCTTTTCGCTAACTTTTCATTTCTAGCATACGAGCTCGGCTTCATCTCGTTGCAGTCCACATAATATTTTCCGGTTACACCTTTCAGTTTTGGATGCAGTGCTACAAAGCATGTTGTGGCTGCTCCCTGGTTAAGATCATTTGACAGTTGATGCAAAATTATAGTTAACGCCTTCAACACTCTTGAAAAAGCGATAGATTATGTGGTGCTTAGGTAATTCGGTAGGGAATCATATGCATGTAATGAGAATGAAGTTATGTGTAAAAATGTAACTAAAATAGCATTCGATGGAGATAATCACCTGAGGAACATTCTTCCAAATGCAAAAGGTGAAAAACCTCAAAGTTTCTGCATATAACAGAGTGAATCCAAATTAATCAGACAGTGTAAAAATTCTTTAACGATAAAAAATAGTTAGTGTAAAAATTCTTTTGTATTTTGGATTATGCCTCTGAATGGAATATACTCATTAAAAAAGCAGAGTGCCTCATGAGAGGTGTCATTATTATTCCTGGGTGGACTGAGTTGACTGTGATGTTCACTCCCTCTGCCTGCAAGGCAAAGCACGGCAATTATTTACAGACAGATGCTGACGTATGAAGGTACTTTGATCATAATCAGCAAAAAGTCAGACGAGCAGTCCATTTGAACATAAATAAATTAATTGCATCTTTCTTTTTTTTTAGGTAATACATTAATTGCTTCTTTCAAACATCAGAACTTTATGTCTATTACATATTTATAGCACTGTTAACAAATAGAATGAAATCGCATCAAGACTATGCTGCCCTGATTGATAATCTGATAAGACACCGTTTCAATTAGAATGTCTTGTAACATCATTAAAATGTCTTGTAACATCAGTTCATTAATCCTTAATGTACGAGATATTATCACAGATCCTATTCGTGATTATGGCTTGCATTTCATGTCTTTGTTGATACTTAACCCACTTGAGGACAGCGCTTAAATTCAAATTGAATTGTCTCTGTGACCCCTTTCCGTACGTAATTCATTTATACGTTCTTCAAATAATTCGTTATGGGGCACATGTCTACGGGACTGTAGTTACCTACTTAAGGACGCTGATTAATGAACTACGAAACATTATTTTTCTAACACAACTAACATTGAACAGTTTTTGTGGCTGGCAATTGAGAATAATAAAACTATATTAGCTCACAGCATAACATTCCCCATAACATTACTTTCAAATCGTTTTCTTAGCAATTATTGAAGTTTTCTACAGAGTGCAAGAGGTACAGCAAAAACTATGAAGATGAAAGGAATGAAGGCAAGACAATTTACCTGCAACCTACGAGAGAGCTCATTAGCATGGAGTATGTTGGCTAGTTTGGATTGGCCATATGCTCTTTTGTCTGAGTAACTGAGGACACAGACATTGACTTGAAGAGTTACTATGAGCTAGATAAGCTGCCTAATTATAATGATGATAGCCATGAAAGAGATGGATTAGTAAAGTGTTAAATCACTAATTACGTACCCACTTCGTTCATTGATCCTATCAAATCGAATCCCATTGCCATAGGTGTGCACATGAGCAATTGATGACAGGTTCACAATTCTGCCTTCGATGCCAGTGGTTTTAGCCGTGTTCTTCATTTTCTCAAGGAGGAGGTTGGTCAAGAGAAAATGACCTGTAAATTTGGTGGCTTTCTTAATTGAAATGATACATCAATAGTGAAAACTGATTCATTTTTCTATATAGAAGATAAAAGTAGCACACTGCTGACAATAATTTTCACATATCTGAGCAAGACTGTAGCTGATTGAAATTATAAATCACTAGATAAAAGACAAAAGTACCAAATCACTAGACAAAAGCCACATTGCTGACTTCTGTTTCTGAAGTGAGGCCGGACGGCCGGTAGCATAAGTGGGGTTTATGTACGTAGACACACGTAAAGTGTAAATGTGATACAAATAATTTTGTCGAGAAAATTATAGTTACCAAGATGATTGGTTGCGAACTGCATCTCTATTCCATCTTCTGAAAGCCGGTGAGGGCAGAACATAACACCAGCATTGTTTCTGCAACACAAATAAACCAATTTAACGAAAATGAAGGACATGAATTGCTGCACAAGGGGAAGAGAGAGAGAGATCATGGTCACATTAGGAGGTTGAGAGGAAGATCAAGAGCAATGAAGCTATCAACAAATGCTCTAACAGACTTGACCGAGCAGAGGTCAAGTATTAGAACATCCACTCGAGCTTTCTCATTCTCTTCGAGAATGATCTGTTTCGCTTTGTTTGCAGCCTCAATGTTTCTAGCGGCAATGATGACATGGGCTCTTCGGAGCGCCAAGATCTTTGCCGTCTCCAATCCAATCCCACTCGCCCCGCCTGCATTTCACATCCAAGATCAGCAATATATCTCTCAACATATTCGAACAAATTAATTTTCAATTCAAATAGCCCAATTTCATGTTGATCGAGTGGTATCCATTGTCTCTGTTCTAAGAAGTGATGGCCTCCCTGGACCACCATCTCCCTTTAATTCCTGAGTTTCTACCAGGCGTTTACCTTTTAGTTTACTAGTTTTCCTTTTTCATTTGTATTTCCAGTTTATCTCCTTTCCAGTTAGTACTTTGTCTTGCCCCTGGGCTATGAAATTTCTCATTCGATCACAAAAAAAAATTAAAAAAAAGAGTGGTATCTGTTTTTTCTTTTTACTAGAGTCCATGAAAGTGATGAAACATAAGACTTTGGATTTAAGGTTTGTGAAGACAAAAACTGAGCAACATTTTGGTTATCCTTTCTTGGAGAAGGAGAGACTTTGACACCGGTCAAAAAGGATAAAAAACAGACAATGAGATCAAAATATTTTATTCCTAAACTCAATGACCAAAATATCGAATATCATGAAAATATTGATAGTTCAAAAAAAAGAAATTACGAAGGAACTATCAAATATCTATGGAAATTTTAACAAAATTTTGGATAAAAGTTGTATAATCAATTAAAAATATACTAAAAATAACATACCAAAAAGATGTTGAAATTAATATCGATATTTGTGCGAAACGAAAATTTCAAAAAAAATATCGATGATATCTTTAATATTTTAATCATTGCCTAAACCCCGCAAGCCAAATGCAAGCCAGGTGGTGGGTTATGGCCTCTTTTTGGCCTGAGTTGAGATTGCAAATTCTCATTCATGTCTAAACCAATAATAATCAAAGATATATATGTTGTAGGAATTACTCTATACCAACACTGTGTTAACTGTTAACAGATTGGTGGGTTCTCACAGACAATTTAACAAACAAGTAGAAGGCACAAAGATCGGAAAATTTCACAGTATATTAAAATTTTGATAGAGAATTATCATATTAAATACTGTTTGTAGCGTGTGTCTCGTAAAATGAATTAATATAACAAAATTTCAGAGCACTGCACATAAAATTTAACAAACAGGTAGAGGGCGCAAAAGAAAACACAAAGACCATTGTTCATAGAGAGGAAAATGAAAATGAAGCTACCAGTGACAATGGCAGTGAGGTTTTTTGCATCAATCCCTTCAGTGACTTGCTCAGCAGTTGAAGCTGATCCAAACCCACTTGCACCAGGCCTTCCTGTCACCAATGAGAAGAAACCCATTTCCTAAAATCACTGTAATAACCAATTAAGTTTTCCAGAATGCTCAGTGGCTCTGTCACCCCCAAGACAAAGTCAATGACCTATCCCAGATTTCTTTATATCATTACTCAGAGAAAACAGAGCATTGAGAAGAGAGAAAGAGGGTGAGAGACAGAGATGAAGGCACAGGAATGAGAATAAATAATGAGTCCGGTGGGTTGCATGTAGGTAACAATTTTGGGTTTCAATTCTGAACTATTACCCATATGGAGAGAATTAAATGCTCGCCGGTGAAGAGCTGTTAATAGCTTCAACCACCCATCAACTGTAAATCTTCTTTACTCACCGTTGGTGAATTGTTTGGGTACCTTTATAGTGTGAAGAAAGTCAATGTTATAAAGAAATATGACTCGAATTCAAAATGATAACGTATAACAATTAAGGTTTTTATTATAGGCGGGATTTGAATTTTTTCAGACCGGATACCTGGACTTTTAAAGTGATCAAATAAGTAACTGAACTTCCAAAACCACATTAACAAGGTGTTTTCGTCTATATTCTGTTATCCCTCCGTTAAATGCAGGGGCAAATCAGAAATTTCATTCAAATTGACCACTAAAATAACTATCATAACCTCATTTGACGTGGATAAACACATTTCCATCATTTCTATTTTATTTTTCCTCCAAAAACAATTTACTCTTTCCCCCAACACTATTCATGTGAAACTTTCCATTATATTTTACCTCCAATTATTGTCTTTCGATAAATAATAATAATATCAAACATTCCAGCATCATGTTTTCTTGAATCATTTTTATTGTTATTCAAAAATTAGCCCAGAATTGTAATTAATTTTTACAAAGTAAATTTAAGAAACAAAAAAAAAGTGATTATACAACAAAATATTTTGAAAAAATGAAGCATAATGACCCTAATAGCCAAGCATGCATATTAACTAACAATAAAATAATAAAATTATGGTAACTTAATCAAGTGATTATCTTAACACAAATAGATATACCAAATTTTTATATATAAAAACAATATTATAATAAAGATTAATAAATACTTTGTTGTATACCTCATGGTATAGGACATAGTTACATACCCTACAAAAAAAATGCTCTCTCTTTTCTTGAGAGCAACCCTAAGGCTGCAACAGGCCTTGATTGGCTGCGGCGGCGCTGCAAACTCCTTGACTCTCGACAGAGAGGATTCCCAGCTACGCAGTGGCTCGGTAAATTTGATTTGGAAGGGTGGCAGAGCCTCTCTTTCTTCTTCCCTATTTGGCGGCGATGACGATCGTTATCGACGGTATCAGGCTTGTCTTTTGGGTGGACTAAAACCTCTGATGGCAATCAGCTTGGTTGCGAAGGCGTGAGTCTTCTTACCTTCAACTTTGGTGTTTGCGTTGGGCGATGTGGGATGGGGACTAGATGATGGCAGTGGTTCAGATCCGATCGGGGGTACCTTGGATTTTGTCTCTGTTTTGGCGGCCGTGAGTGATACCGGTGGATGGGTTCTCATGCCTCCGGATGGGAGGCTAGGCGGCAGGATTCCGAGCTGGGAGGCAGCAAGGCAAAGCTCCCTGCTCAGGTTGAAGGATGTAGTGGATGGGCCTCTTGGGCCTTGAACTGGTCTGTGGGCCTTAGTTTTGGATTGGGTCATTATGGCCCATAGTACTGTTTAAATTTTGTTTGGGTCACAAAAACAAGAGCCTTAGTTGGTTCCATTTTATGTCTGCTTCGAGGTTTCTTAGTTTTTGTTAGAATAATGATGCGTAGATTTTCTAAAAGGTGGGTGTACTGGGGACTTTTTGGGTTTTTATTCTTCTAGAATAGGGATTTCAGGAGGTTCTGAGGAACGATTCTTTCTGTCGACCCCATAAGGGTGTTTCGTTTTTGTACTGCTTGCTGAAATGGCTGACCAATTTCGATACAAAATAAATAAATAATACTTTGTTGTATAATCACTTTTTTTTGTTCCTTAATTTTACTTTGTAAAATTTAATTGCAATAATTTTTTAAGAACAATAAAAATTATTCAAGAAAACATGATACGGGAATGATTACCGTTATTATTGATTGGGAAACAATAATTGGAGGTAAAATATGATGGAAAGTTTCACATGAATAGTGTTGGGGTTATGACAGTCATTTTAGTGGTCAATTTGAGAAAAATGTCTGATTTGCCCCTGCACTTAACGGAGGAATAACGGAATATAGACGGAAGCACCTTATTGATGTGGTTTTGGAAGTTCAGGTACTTATTTGATCACTTAGAAAGTCTAGGTACTATTCTGTCCGGTCCGCAAAAGTTCAAACCCCACCTATGATAAAAACTCTAACAATTAGTTTGTGAGTCGAACTTAACTCATGACTTTTCACTTATAAAGTACGTACTAATATCACTAGATCAAATAGTACTGAGCAAATTTTTTTTATAGTACCAACATTTGAGTGATATTCAAAATACATCCGAAACTAGCTTTTGGGTATCAATATTTGCCTATATTTATCAATATTCCAACCAACACCTGAAATTTTAATCAAAATTCCAATAAATTTGAAAAACTGAAATTTCTATTAAAATCGAAACTGTAAACGTTGGAGAAAACTAAATAGAATAATTGGTAAAATGATATTTTTTTTGTTTGAATTTGTCATTTGATCCACATTTCATCGGCTCTAAATTTAAACAATGTTTTGAATGATTTATTTTTACAAAATATGCTCAGAAAATTTCTTGCATTCGACTTGAGTGTTTCATAATATTAGGTTGAATATAATTGAAATATTGTCAACTTGGATTTTGTGTATTTAGTCGAAATACTCTCATGATTCTCGAATTGTATTGAACTATCACTCAATCAAGTATTCAACAACTCATGGAGATACTCGAATAATTCACGATAGATAGTTTTTTTTTTTTTTTTTGAAAGGAGTTTGGAACCCAGCCTAGCTGGGAGGCTCAACCCCACGCCCGGTTCCATTTATTAAATTAATAGTAGAATTTTGCATCGGGGGGGACATAAAACATGAACCCCGAGCTACAGTAGAACAGTTGCAATAATCCTCATAAAGAACATCTTGAATGATTGCAGGTGTCTCATCTAACCATACATCATCAATAAAACCACTACTAGCAAGGTGAGCAAGTCTATCCGCTACACCATTTGCTTCACGGTAAATATGACGAATTCTAACGGATTGAAAAGCAGTAATATACTCCTTACAATCATCTAAAACTCGACTTACCTCAGAGAAATTCTTCTCTCAACTATTGAGAGTAGAAATCAGGATGGCAGAGTCGCTTTCAATATCTATGTCAGTCCAACCTTGGTGAATACCAAGAAGTAAGCCAGCCCTACACGCCTCCGCTTCCATATTAAGAACCGAGTGTGCATGTAGAAAAGTCCTGGCCAAAGCAGCAATACCCATACTAGCATCATTCCTGACCACTACCCAATACCTCCACTCCCCTCCTCAGCTCTAAAAGCCCCATCAACATTGATAGATAGATAGTTAGAGACATGTAAATTTTTTCTTTTCACCATCAAATGTCATATTTCAATAATTTTGAAAAAAGAAGAAGAGATGAATGAAAGTTCATTGATGACCTAGAAAATGGTCCATATATATATATATATATATATATAATATTTATCCAGAGTGAGGCCTCACTCTGAAATTAAAATGCGAGGTTAGAGTTTAGAGTCACTTTTCGGTCTCATATCCATATCTCGACTGTTCAGTTTTTAGGTACTAATGTATAGATCATCTCTGCAAAATTTCAGCCAAATTGATGATCTTTAACGTATCTAACTCGCTTAAACCAATGAGCGAACTGAATCTGTCCAACCTTAACCGTACTAGCTTTAAAGCAGTTATCAATGCCTTAACGACCATCAATTTGGCTGAAATTTTGCAGAGATGATTTATACATTATTAACTAAAAATTGAATGGTCGAGATATGGATATGCGATAAAAAGTAACCCTAAATTCTAAAAACGAACTTTAATTTCAGAGCGAGGCCTTGCTCTAGATAGGATATATATATATATATATATCCACTATGACTTGTATCATAAAGGGTATCGTCAAGTGATCAAGGAATGGTAGTTGATGTGCATAGTTACTATCCCAAGTGGACGAGATAGGTATGGTCATGTGATTAGACGAACTCAGGAAACCGACTTAGGCCCAGTTTGGTATTGCGTTTTCGGGCTAGTTTATGTTTTTTTTTTCACCATTTCCATCTTATTAGCTGTTTGGTAAACATTTTAATCCAGCGTTTTTTTTATCAACTACGGCTCGAACCTCGCAAAAATAAAAGGCAGGTGCTAGCATTCATATGCATTTGTCGAACGGGTATCGGAGAAGTGGTCCCTTTAATGAAATTTTCAACATTCCCGAAACACCCCGACTAGATTTCCCAAATGACGCATTATGTCCCCTTCTTCTAGATCCGTCTTTCTTCTCCTCTGTTCTTTTCCCTGCACTCCTCTCTCTCCATGGACATTTTAGTTCTTTTTTCATTGTGCTGGGATAAGAATCACATGGGATAGGTATGTCTAATCTAATCTATTGTTAATTGCTACTCAAATTATTCTTTTTCGTTCTTCCCCTCTTTGTAAAAACCATATACATGCTCACAACATATGCACATCAACTTGACAACAATCACAAAAGAACTAAAACTTACCTTCAGCAATAACAGGCATGGATTCCATCTTATGCAGCTACAAACTCTGATCACTGAATATGGCATTCTGTTACTTACCAACTTGCTTCTCAATGGACAGAACTTATGCAAATAACGTTGATCGGTGGTAACAGGGACCAATTCATCCATATATATATAGGTGACTTAACCCTCAAGGAGCTTCCCATTAAAGCATTCCTTATCGGATTAGGTTTCCTAGTTAGATTCTTAATGTATCACATCTTGTAGTCTTTCTTGTAGACTAAGCAATGGATTACTATCCTTAATGAATTGTTACACTGCTTCATTAAGCTACTAGTATTGATTTATAGTTTGTGTCTATGTTAAACTAGTTTTGACATTAAGCTAATTATCAATTTACTATATGTTAATGTGTGACAAGTCCATGTTGATTCTAACAATCTCTCCCTTGGACTGACACATATTAAGCTTGATAATTTGCACCAGAAAATGTCAGATACTACTCAACTTACTGTAGTGCGCGCCAGACAACAAAATAAAACCAAAAATCCATTCCAACATGGTCAGATCACAGTTACTTATGCAGAGCAAGAAACAGTATACATTTTAACAAAAATGCTGAGTTTCAAAACCACTAACACAAGCTTCTGCAATCCACATATGTTCAACCAGAAGTGATACAATATATGTTAATGTGTATCAACAAGTAAACATATATTGGGTCCTACTTTATGTTTCTAAAACCAGAAACTCAAGCAAATTTACTGAACACT
>LYNE01000480.1:5090-15186 GCA_001662545.1 Rosa x damascena | reverse complement strand
TCAGGTATCATTTCAAAAGTCCTCGAAGAGTTCAAGTAAAAAACCCAACATATATTGGTCTACAGACCACAACAAGAAAGAGAAAGAAACATCACGTGCCGCCCACGTGCGATTTGCAATAGAGAGAAGAGGCAAAGGATCAGTGCAGTCCATGTGTTCTCATTCTGTTTCTGGATGTCCAATATAAAAAACCAAAAAACAAAAAAAATGCCTCGGCCGAATTGACGGTGTCGGTGATCTCCTCCCCCAATTTCTCTCTCTCCCCAAAAACACAAACCACATCACAGAGAAAGAGAGAGAGAGACAGAGAGAGAGTAGAAGATTCATTATCTCTCGAATTATTGAAATTTCAATTTTTTTTTTTGTTGAAATTTTGGTTGTGGATCGGTGATTCGATTCAGATCGGAGCTAAAAAATGGCGGCATCGAGGCGGCTCCGGGACCTGCAATCGCAGCCGGGAAACAAGATCTGCGTGGACTGCTCGCAGAAGAATCCGCAATGGGCTTCGGTCTCCTACGGCGTCTTCATGTGCCTAGAGTGCTCCGGCAAGCACCGCGGCCTCGGCGTCCACATCTCCTTCGTCAGATCCGTGACCATGGACTCCTGGTCCGAGATCCAGATCAAGAAGATGGAGGCCGGCGGCAACGAGAGGCTCAACGCCTTCCTCGCCAGCTACGGCGTCTCTAAGGAGACCGATATCGTCACCAAGTACAACACCAACGCTGCCAGCGTCTACCGGGATCGCATTCAAGCCCTGGCCGAGGGTCGGCCTTGGCGGGACCCGCCAGTTGTGAAGGAGAGCGTTGGGGGGTTTGGGAAGACGAAGCCGCCTCTGGCTCACGGCGGAGGAGGTAGCAGGGCAGGCGGTGGCGGAGGCAACAATGGGGGTTGGGATAATTGGGACGACGACGGGTTCAGATCGAATGATATAAGGCGGAATCAGTCCACCGGCGATGTTAGAGGCGTGGGCGGCGGCGGAGGGATGCCGGCGAGGTCTAGATCGACGGAGGACATCATGCGATCGCAATTCGAGGCTTCAGCGGCGAACAAGGAGAGCTTCTTCGCCAGGAAGATGGCGGAGAATGAGTCCAGGCCGGACGGACTACCACCGTCGCAAGGCGGCAAGTATGTTGGGTTCGGGTCAAGCCCGGCACCTTCTCAGAATAGTTATAATAACAATTCGCAAGCAGATGTGTTATCTGTTGTTTCTCAGGTTGCATTTTTTGTATTTTATCTGTGTTTACTTTAATGTGTGAGTTTCGATGGAAATGGCTGATATTGATACATGCATGCATACATTTCTGTTTTCTGTAGGGTTTTGGTAGGCTATCTTTGGTTGCTGCATCTGCAGCTCAATCAGCTGCAACTGTAGTACAGGCAGGCACAAAAGAGATCACCTCTAAGGTACTTTGCTACAACTCTTTATTATGCTCAATATTAGATGATCATTCTGCCAGTGGTTTTATTTGTCTAATTCAAAATGATTCAACCACCATGCACTGATAATTCATGGATGATTAATGCAAAGAATGAGACGAATGTGGAAGCAAATTGTCGGTTAATCTTATTCATCAGCGCCTGTAGTTTTCTTCCTCTCATATGTGGGCGGGATGTGGCATTCTGTTATGACATTTTAGTAAATTTTATGAAACTCCAACGTTACACATCAACCTACAAAAGGATAATAATGTAAGTTAAAGCATAAGATATTAAAATGTATTGTTGAAACTTATTCTCTCTTTCATTTCTTTTGTTTATTTTGAACATCCCAATAAAACAATGAACACTGTAATCCATTCATTCCCAGTCCATTTCCTCTTCATTGTTATTCTCATTTCTTTTCCATTTTATACTAGACTGCGAAACCTGTGAGAAATGGTTAACAGTTGAAGCTAATATAGGTGGTTATTTACATGGTAACCGAGTGACTAACAGTCTGATCTTGAACTCCAATTAAATACAACTTTATGGTTGGGCTTGTTTTGGTGTCAATTGGATGATGGTTACCAGTGTAATGGTGCAGTGTAAAATAGCAGTGAAGTCAGCAGTGTAGGACTAGTTGAGGAGTTTGATACACCATGAAGTAATCTGAGGTGTGAACTTATTATGTTTGGATGGTTAGAAAATGAGAGGTTAATATTTTGGTGAGACGTTCCACAAAGCACATGATATTTATAAACTGAAGCTAGGGAGCTTTAACTCATATTTCATGAAACAGTGAATGACAAATTATTATGGATAGATCTCCTTTAGCGTAATCAACAAAAGTTGTAAATAAGCCATATTCACCATTCCTTTTAGATCACAATTAGAAAAGGGTAAGGAACAGAAAATAATTGGTGTGCTGGAATGGAAAAGCTACATTCTTACACAAAATGGCGACTTGTAAATTCCTTCTTTTCCCTCTCAAAGATTTAGACAAGTTGGGCACAAATCCAAAGCAATTGTATCATGGTCATTTTCTTTCTTATTCTTTGGTCAAAATCATGGTCATTTTCTGATTTTCTATATTTGCTTTTTAGTTCTTATCATTTGTATTATAGACCAAAAGGTTAGCCAATTTCTAAACTTTGATAAACAATTTGTGCGAATAAACCTTTGTACCAGGTGAAAGAGGGTGGCTATGACTACAAGGTGAATGAAACCGTTAATGTTGTTACTGCAAAGACGTCAGAGATAGGACAAAGAACTTGGGGGATTATGAAAGGGGTCATGGCAATGGCATCCCAGAAGGTTGAAGAGTATGCTAAAGAAGGTAACTGGAACACTGACAACTGGCAACGAAATGATAGCGAGCAAAATGGATATTATCAAGACTTTAATAAACAAGAGAATTCAGGATGGAATACTTCTGGACGGGGGCAGTCCTCGTCAAGTGGACATAATAACTCTTATAACTCGAATTCTTGGGATGATTGGGACACCAAAGACAATAGGAAGGAAAGCTCTACGAAGGGAATGGGTTCCAATAGCAGTGATGGTTGGGCTGGCTGGGATGATGGCAAGGATGATGGATTTGATAGTGGCTACCAGAGTGCACCTACAAAAGGTGTTGGTCACAATGGGAAATCTGATTCAACATGGACTGGTGGAGGTTTTGACTAAGGTTGGTTAGTGTATCTTGAATACTCAATGATTTATCTAAGTTTTTTTAGATGTCCTGCCTCGATTTACTTTTTTTTGTTTTATGTTTTTTGTGATAAATAATGTTCTCCAAAATCCTTTATAGCAAGGATTTTCAACATGAAAAATGCAATTCTTTGGGATATGTTTTGGTTTTAAAGACTTCAAAATTTGATTTAATATGTAGTGACTTTAAAGGGGGCCGTTGGTGCTTTCTTGGCAAGTGACCTGGGATGGGGAGCCAGAAATGTTATTGGTGGCTTGAAAATTTATTTGGGTTTGTATGAGAATGAGTCCTGGGTCTCATTTTTGTTTTGTTGTTCTTTTTGGTATGTCGAGGCAGAATTTGACATGATCTCAGCAAATTCTGGGTTTACCTGCAATCACAGAGACAATGAGCACTCAAAGATGGCTGCCAATGGTGATGCTAAAGATGATGGATGTGAAATTTGTTAGCAGCTGCTGCTGATTGATTAGTTGGTGATCAAAACTGGAATTTGGATCCACTATAGAAACGACATTTTTCTTGAGGTTAGTATATTTGATCAAATGTTATTTTCCTTTTTCTTCAAAGATTTTATGTAACTTTATTGGGGATATTTGTTGTTTCCAAGTTGTTTATACTATGTACAATTGTGCACAAGAAGGGTTAATTGCCCGATTCAAATGAGGATTCAAAGATATTTGTGAAGTTTGAGAAATGGAATTTGTTTTGATTTGTAATGGTACTAGTTTATTGAATAAATGTGTTTTATTATATCTTTGTTCTTTCTTTGTCTAGTTGAATTATATAGCTTTATGGCCTTGTGAAATTTTCACATTTTTGGCTAAATTCTAGTTTACATTCTCGGGTAATTAGCTGCTAGAAAGCACCTTCTTACTCTCCCGAATACCTTAAGTTGTAATATTGAAACATAGTTTGCTGCGTCTTCACCGCGTAACTTGCTAAAATGCATGTTGTTGTGAGCTCATAAATCTGTAGTATGAAGTAATTTCTTCTTTCTTGCTCTATGTTCTTTTCATTCATTTTTCCTTCACCATTGGTAGAGATGTATATCTGATTTAGGTGTTTCTTCTTTCTGTAAGGAGGGTATGAAGGGAAAGAGTTTATGTATCTAATACAGATTGAATCATCTGATCTTCTGAAATCTGAAACTAGCTAACAGAAGTGGATTAGACCATTTATTTGTAATTTTCCCATCATGATGAGTGACTGGGTGAAATGACAAGCCTGGACTTATACATAAAGCTAGTGCCAAACTAATTTACATATGGAGCGTCTGCTACAACATAATCAACCCCAGATTTCATTTGCTAATCTGTGGTGTTTGTATCACAAGCACGGAGCACGAAATCCCATGTGAGGATGAAGCTAATGCGTCTCCAATTGGTCCCAGTTCGGTATGCTCCAGCTGATTGTGAGCCAATTCTGCAACAATTGTTGAAGGGTGGTGTTGCTTCCCCACGATCACCAGGTTGTATTCCCAGCCCTGAACTATGCCCGCCACCGTTTCTATAATGTTGCCGACTACCACCTTCTCTATGAATTCCACCGACCCATTCTGCCTTCGAAACTCTGCCACTGCAGTCTCATCAAGATCCCTGTCGGGGTTGGTGATGGGGCTTGGAGGAGTAGTGCTGTGCTCCAAACACCTCACAACGGTAACTACAACGCTCTGATTTGCAATTCCCGCAACATACTGCAGTGCCCTGCGGTCATCGGTTCCACCCAAGAATAGAATGCACACCCTCTTCAGATTGGTAGTCTTTGCACCCTTCTCAGCTCCAACACCGAGTCCACGATCCACAAACAATGCTACTGAGCAATTAGCACATTTTAGAACTCTCTCATTGACTGCTCTCCAGCGATGCTCTAAATTATCCATCGTCTCTTCACCCTGTTTATTCCCCCGTTTGTTGAAAGGCAAGATAATGATGGACACCCTCTTGGCTTCCGCAACATGGAGAATATCCTCGTGCATCGTAGACAAAGCCGAGATGGCTGTTGTGTGACGGATGGTGACTTGACCAACTTGACTATAGGCTTCAAATGCTGAGGCGATATGGCGTGCCACCCCTAGACAAAAGCGGTTGATGAAGGGCAAGCCGTTTTTCCGAACTTTGTGTACCATCATAATGGAGGATGAACGATCAGTAAGTTCAACAAGATGCATCACGTAAACTTTCAGAAGAGAATTCTCGGAGGAGGTTCCAGTCGACTCAATGAGGTTGATAAGGGAGGGTACACTTCCCGGTCCATGAATACAAGCAAGGATTCGAAGTTCCTTCTTTTTCTTCGAGTTCTTGCTGGGAGAATTCTGTCTCTCTAAACTACTCTCAGATTGGGAAGCAACGACATAGGGTTTGTAAATGGCCATAACTATTGGTGTCGTCATGAAGGTGGTGAAAAGTGCCATCAGCACAAAAATAGCAAACATCTCGTCGTTTAGAATCTGTAAATTAAGCGAGTTCAACGAGAGCTTCATGTTAGAATGGAAAATACGTACCAGCAAAGTTTACTCATAAAGCAAAGTCAGGATGGAAATAATTAATAACGTTAGTGATCCATTAAAAGAAAAACTGTGTTATTATGGAATTTACTGTTTGACTATTTCACCATATCGTTATATAATTTTGTACTCTTGGAGTGAATGCAATTAGTAGATTATTATGTGCATTACCGAATGCAGTGCGGCAAGCATTACTGATTAGCAATGCACCAATTTTTGAGTCATGCTTATCTAAGATATAGTTTTTTAAAGATAGTAAGACATAAGTAAATATAACACCTAAAAATAAAATGCACAGTTTTAAATTATAATAATTTCAATTTTTAAATTTAATACATGTCACTTAGGTTTACTTGTCTCTCATAGTTACATAAAAAGGCTAATAACATATGAGCCACTCTACACCACCTAATTTGTTTTCCCTCATAAAGCCACAAATATAAAAAATATCAATATTTCCAAAAATGCTTTCGTACTTTTAATTTTCATTATTTATGAAATTATCACTGTGTTAAAATACTTATTGTTATTAATTGAAAAGTTACTACTAACGAACAAAAAAAAAACTACTTCCGACAAATAAAAAAACACACTGTAGAATAACTAAAAAACTACTATTGACACTATATATCGACGAATTGAAAAACTACAGTTAATTTTCAGAAAAGTCACTACCATCTTTCGAAAAGCTAATGTCAACTAACTGCCAGTAATTTTTCTGAATAATGACAGTAGATTTTTGGTTCATTGACAGTAATTTTTTCATTCGTTAGTAGTAGTTTTTCAATTAATAACAATAGTTGTTTGGATGCGATAGCATTTTCATAAATAATGAAAAGTAAAAATACAGTGGCATTTTTGTAAATATTGATATATATATTTTAAATATTTTGGTGGCTTTATAAGGGATAAAAAAACATATGGTGGTTTAATTGTCTAATTGATAATATGAGTCTTAAAAAGACAGTTATGGGTAATTTACTTACTTAAAACTGTCACTTAAGCGGGCGAAACTGTAACTTACATATCCTCATATTTTTTGAATTACCTTATCAAAATTTTGTGTCGGTGAGCTATCACCTGTTAGTAAGTTATAATTCCAATATTGTAAAGGTTATGGATTCGATTCTCACTAACATATGTAAATGTATGGTCTCACTAACATATGTACAGGTATGGTGGGTTAAGAGTTTTTTAAAAAAAAATTGAACTTTGAAATAATAGAATTAGGAATCGTTATTTTTTAGATGAAGAGTAGTATAGTCATTTCTTGAAACTCTCAGTGTCATTTCTTCTTTTGTGATTTAAAAGAAAAAAAACTTCCATTTTTGTGCAAAGAATTTTATTTGGGTCCCAAATAGGTTTCCAAAAAATATAGCATTAAGTGGTATAATTGGTCTGAAAATTACCTTTTTCTCCTTGCCAATATTCAGAACAATAAGCTCCACCAATCCTTTAGTATTCATCAATACACCTAGAGCTAATGACTCCCTCACTGGTATCATACACATCATTGCAACCAAAAACGTTCCCAAAATTTTTCAAGTGCAAGAAACTGATATAACCAAAGCCAAAAGACCCCATGCCTTGATCCCACGTATTTTAGTAACGTCAGTCTTCAAACCACTCGAGGCAAAGTAGAGAGGGAGAAGCAAACCAGACACAAAATCCTCGATCCTTTTAGTCAGTTTGGCTGCGAATTCACCCCCTTTCGGAATGGTTAATCCAAAAATAAATGCCCCAAAGATGGCATGGACACCGATTAGGTCAGTCATGAACCCGGACAACATGACCCCGACTAGGGTTAAGCATATATAAGCTTCGTCCTCCATTTGAGATGAGCAGCGGTTAGCAACCCAAGTCATCAAAGGACGGACCAGAATGAACATAAAAGCAACAAAAGCCACGCCGGAAATGAGAACCCAAATGGAGACTAGAGGGCCTTTATGGTTCCCACCGGCTAAGGCCACGACCAAGGCCAGCAGAATCCATGCAGCCACGTCGTTGAAGGCTGCTGCAGCCATTGCCGTCTCACCTATGCGTGTGGTGAGCAGTTTGAGCTCTGCTAAGATGCGTGCGAGGACAGGGAAGGCGGTGATGGAGAGGGCTACCCCTATGAACATGAGGAACTGAGGGTAACCTGCTTTGTTCTCACCGTTGATGGCCTTGCGCATGAGGAATGTGACTCCTACAGCGATGAGGAAAGGGAGGGAAATGCCTGCGAGTGCTATGGTGATGGCGCTTTTGCCACTGCGGCGAATGGAGCGCAAGTCGAGCTCGAGGCCTACGAGGAATAGGTAGAAGAGGAGGCCGATGCTTGCTACTGATTCGAGTATGGGAGTGCTCCATGAAGGGAATATGATGGGGGAGAAATCTTTGATCCGGCCAAGTGCAGAAGGTCCTAGCAAAATCCCACCCTGAATTACACAAGAAATTAAACGCATTACTTTCAGTTATACATGCATGTCTTATGCGTACATGGTGTTTGACAACTACGTACTAAACCTAAAATAATTTGAGGCCTATAATTATGCATTGTTTATATACGCGCGTAGAAAGTGTTTTTGCTTTGTAGCACTTTTGCTGGGAGTGTTTTGTTAGAAGAACATATAAATGTTCGTCGACCGCAATATGAGTATTTATCAGGTGGTTCTCCATGAATTAATTACTAGAAAGTGCTACTAGAATCAGAGTTTTAGTTTTTCTGCCAAGAACTCAATGATGTATATCAATACCAAGCAAATTTTCCTTTATATGCAATTTCATCCTGATTATGAAGGTTAATATGATAAGGGTGGGGAAGATATAGATGTTTCAAACCCAAGACTTGATCCCAGAATTAAACCCGTGATACCATGCATATTAGTAGTCTAACTTTCATAAGTTGAAGCCAGCTAGACATGGTTATGTTTAAGCAACAAAATGAAGTTTGAAGTATGATGAGGAAGAAGATATTGAAGATCAAGTCGGAAGCACGGATTGATGGTACGTACTAAGATCTCGGCAATGACCTTGGGTTGGCGGAGTGGTTTGAGAATGAAGGCGAAGAAGCGACTGATGAAGAGGACCAGAGTGGTTTGAACTATCAACAATGGGAAGGCATGGTTCAGAGGATTATCGCCCTGCCAAGCTCCATCTGAAGAAGTCCTCATGCTGGTTAGGTTCAGAACCATAGGTTCCATGTGGTTGATACTTGATAGCAATTGAATGCTCAACTCTGATAACTATGTGTATGTCTTTGTTCTTCAAATGGTGAAGGCCAGTGTAGTTACTAACTGATTTATATGTAGAAGGATAAGAAGGTAGAAAGCAGTCTAAGTCAATCACCCACCACATTACTTGCGCATAAATATAAAATAAAAGTCTCCAACGGGAAAGAAGATAGTTGCGTTCGACACCATTTTTGTTTGTTTAGTGCAAGTGATCGCCCATCAATGGCCAGTATTGGTTCCAATATGTACTTTAATCATTGTATTGGTTTAATTAACGTTAAGTATTGTTTAGTATTGGTTTGAGCATCACTAATGAATTGACTCTCCCGATCAATGTATCTTTTTGCAAGACGACGAATTCTGGAGTTATTGATTCTATTTCTCAACAGGAAACCTTCTCAATTGGGATGTCCATTTGCAAATAGTGCTACTTTAATTAGATGCTCATAATAATCTCTACATCAATGGAGTGACATTTTAAAATTATCCATATTCCAGAATAACAGAATTGCAATCCTTTCCTTGATTTTTCTAGAATCGCAACAGCTTTCTTCTCTATTTGGTCGGTGATCTAAATTTCACTTAAATGAAATATAATCAGAACATGCTATTCCTGTTCACAGGTTCTCACCTAGTCCTTATTCCCAAGGTGTAGAATCCTCAGTGTGTTGGCCAGTTCAGGTATCATGGCTTTATGCCAATAGGTGCTTGCGAATCCACTGAAAGCTAGTTATGCTTCCATATCTCATCTCTCTCTGATATGCAAGAGGCATTTGTACCATGATCTGCAAATCCAGTATGCGATCTCTTTTGCACGACTCAACATGAATAAAGCATATGACCCCATTGAGTGCGATTTTCTCCAGGTGCTTATGTTAGCAATAGTATCCTAAAGAACCTCCTTATCTCCCCATCTCTTCTCCTTGTCGAGGAGACATTGTCATCGTTGAACTTTTGAGCTAGTGCTCTATGCAATGGCATGTATTGTGGATTAACATTAGCCATATATGGGCCAATTTTGGCACTCGTTCTCTTTGCGGATGATTGAATCTCTATTTTCAATGAAGCTTATGAGAAATTATAGAGTTATATTCTGGTGAGCCAATCCTTTTCAGCATGTGTCAAAATGTCAGTATTTTTTCTTTAATCATGTGAATTTTTTAGCATTTAAGCCTCGTTTTTGTTTCATGTAATAGAAGTTTGGAAAAGAAATTAGGCAAGTGCATATATGATTGGAAAAAAAAAAAAAAA